>PVKA01002802.1:0-119248 GCA_004027165.1 Ctenomys sociabilis
TGATATAATTCAGCTATAAAAAAACCTGTAAATATAATTTCATGTATGCACCTTGTACAATACCAAAACGTTATGAAAACAGTTTGCAATGTATTAATTCATCGACTCTGTATGGTTAAGGTGTCTTGAAACTGTCTGATTGACATTTGTATTTTAATAAAATAAAAATAAATGGAAAAAAAAAGATAAAAAAATAAAAATAAAATAACAAGCCAAACCAGTATAAAACCAAAGACAGAAGAAGCACGGGAGAAAGAGAAAATAAGCATACGTCGGACACATGCTGGGAGACCAGCAGCCTACTGGTGAGCTGCCTTGAAAGCTTTGATCCTACTTCAGTCCGCTCCAGAGTCTTCTGCCAGCATGGGCTGAGTTACGTTGTTCAAGGCAACTTGATACATATGAGGAGAAAACTGATTTGTTCTTAATCCCATCAAAAGAGAAATAAATTCATGATTCAATACTTCCTTATCTCACTTCTCTCTTCTGTAAATAAAATTTCATCTAATAAGTCACTGGAAACACAAAAACCAAAAAAGTTACTGGAAAGATTGAAGCATAAAATCCTTCGCCCTGTATAAGAGTCTGATTATATAGACATAAGATGACCTGTTTTGATCAGCTCGCTTCAGATATCATTTCCCATACTTGCTAGCTAGATCATGTAGGGGGGTTTATTCCTTGGCTCCTTTGATCCTCTTTTTTATAACCTGTAAAATGGGTTGCTAAAAGTGTTTACTCATTGAGAAGCACTGAAGGAATATATATGTGCATATGTGTTACAGCATATGTGTGCATATGTGTGTGCACATGTGTGTACTTCAGCAGGGACTGGAATTTAGTACACATCACATATATAGAATAGAATTTTCTTATCCACAAGGCAAGTGATGCTAGACACCAAATGCCTGAAATTGTGAATAGTGTCATGACTTCATTTACTGTTTTATTTAATTTATTTACATACAACATAGGTGCCTGTGACAAAATTGATTTATTAGACAAATACAAAATTAACAATGACAACAAACAACTAAAATAGAATAATTTGCTGCAAAGAAATTATTTTAAAACTTACAAACAGATTTTTGTTCTAGCACATTCATTTTCTTATTTTCACTTTGCACCAAATGTAATGGACACCATGGAAAGCAAAACCACAAATGAAGGTATTACTGTGTTTGCCATTATTTATATTACTGTTACAGGTATTGATGCTATGATCCTTATTGTTATAATTCTATTGTGTTATCCATCCAGGATACTGCTATAAAAATATGTACTCAGTGATATCTGTTGAGTGAATGGAAAGATGAATGAGAATGATGCCACAGAAATTCCCACCAAGTGAATTTCCACAAGAGGTTGAGTTAATACCCACCACACTGGCATCAGTCAGAGATTTCATGACTGGGTGCTACTGAGCCAAAGCTTGGGATTAAGTCCCTCGAGGTTTCCTGTGCTTGAGTTTCCTGTGCAAAAGTTCCGCAGTGCACCAAACATGAAGCGATGGCATGAGACCTGAGATGCTGCACTGGGTGTAGCTAAGGGAGAATAAATGTGGCCCATAAAGTCTAATGTCTATTCCAGATCTGTACCAGAAGTTCGCAGATCTCCAGGATTAAAACAATACTAGGACATGGAGAAGTTTTGACACACAAGCTTCTGCCAGTCCTTTGGTTTTCCACTTAAAGCAATTTTTTCTTTTGAAAGTGGTTGGAATTCATTGGGAAACTTGAAGATAAAACCTTCAGAAATGACATTAAAGTCACTCAATGGGATTGTCTGACATCAGATTTTCCCTACACAATGTCCATGGAATGTCAGTAGAAGGACTTTTTTAATGTATTTTAGCACAGGTTCTACAGGGTCTCACTCCAAATATCAGACTCACAGTGCTCCTACTGTTTTCGGCCTCCCAGGCACTGGGATTACACCATGCCCAATCTCAGTCACTGTCTCAGCACACCTTGGGGGCAGGGCTGGCACAGCATGCCTGGGATTGTAACCCAGACCCTCCACCTGCCTAAGCAAGTACTTCAGTCCGATGAGCTATCTAGCCTGGGCAATAGAAGGACATTTGAAAGTATGTCCATGCTTTATACAAACATGAACAGTCCTTGTACAATTTTTTTTTTTGTGGAACCAGGAATTGAACTGAGACCCTTGCACTTGCCAGAGAAGCACTTATTTCACTGAGCCATCTCCCTGGCCCCTCCTTGTATAATTAATAGAGTCTTTGGCACAGGACTAATAGAACCTGTATTAGGTAACACTTCATGAATCCTGAGGACTAGTAACTATGCAAACTCAAAAAAACTTTATGAGTATGTAAATATTACATAATTCAGATTGATGTATGATATAGCAAGGGATTCACACCTAATAAAACATTTGAGAATACTTTTGTGCCACAGTGCAGTGAATGTGTTTCCCTATGATAAAGAAACTTGTCTTGGTTTTTGGGTCACTGGCTACTTTGGCTTAGAAATCTCAGTCTCATAGGCCTTCGTGAATTCACTCTTAATGAGGCTTTTCTATACTTGGCTAATGAAGGACTTAGTGAAGGCTATGAGTTCTGCTTCACTTGTCAAATGTGACCAGAAGATCCCGATCTACTTCAAACAGGAAAAGAACACGGCTGGCGGTGCAGATCGAAAGGACTCCAGGGGAAGCCAGTCTAGAAGGGCACTCTGGAAAGTTCTGAGACTGCAAAGTACAGAGGCTTTGCCAGGAACTTTGTTTCTGGGAGAGTTGAGTTAAGGCAATGGGAGAGATGGGAGGTCTGCCCCAAGCTCAGCCCTCCTCAATGTGAACTTGAGGTTCTCGCTTTATGTCCTGGGGCTCAGTTTCCACAACACAAAGGAAGGGGTGTGTTGTGGAGGGTTCTCTCAGCCTATAAGGACCCGCAGGGCTTACACTGTGCACCAGGGATTGCTCTAACTGTGTCTTAGCTTCACACAACAAATGAGTAACAAAACCAGAGTGAGTCCATTTCCATCTGTACCTCTCAACCACCATATGTGGAGACTGTGCCCGGCAAGTTCTCCATCCTCATAATGTGGAGGAATGTGTCTGTGACCTCACTGCACAGCACCCTTCTTCTTTAGACCACATCCACTCTCTGTATAGGTTCTCCTGAGTGCTTTCATTAATGCTACTAAAAAGTTGTGTCATGCCTTCATTCATTCTAATATTTCTGAAATGCCAACCCGCTGATATAAATAAAGCAACACTCACTATTTCTCAGTGGCAACATATCAGGCTTCTGAAGGTTTCGTAACTACTGACTTGTGGCGTGATTATGAGCTACCATTAGCCTCAGAAAACCAGATGACCTCTAGATGCCCAGAATTCTTCCACTTCACACTGAATTACTACTAGCAAAACAGCTGCATGCTTTGGATATGTCATTTCAAATTTTGGGGGTTAGTTTGCTTGCTCCATGATTATCAATTAAGATCGCTCTACAAATTATGGGTTTATAAAATCCACTCCTCCTTGCATTGTTGTGTGCTTCCCCAGCCTTGTACTTGGACTCTTTCTGTGGTTTTGTTTGGATCTACTCTTAGCTGTGGAACCAGCTTGCCTACATAGCCTCCTACCTTGCTGTGCAGCTCTTCATGGTCTAATCATAACCTGGCTCAGCCTAGTGACTTCCACGTCCCTGTAGCTCTCTATAACAAAGGACTTCTGAAGTCAGCACCCTTCACCCCACATTGTTGCAGATCTTTCTTTGTCATCTTTGTGTAAAGGTCTGCCCTGACTGGAAAGCAAACAGGTCACATAGAAAAATAACAGGTTTATTTGCATTTAACAAGAGAATCACACTATCAGTCATACCAAAGGCTCAGATTAACAACTTCAGCAGTAAGACTGGAATATGAATCACTATATGAGTAATGAAGTTTGCTTGGTAAAATTTCAAAAAGGAAACAAGTTTCTATAGGAAGAGAGTTCTTAATGGTCAGAACCTAAAAGCCAGAGACTAAAATCAATGTTTTTGCTTATTTTAAAACCATTTGGATTGATAAAGGTCTACTTACCTACCAGATTTGAATGCATGGACATTGAAAGGGCAGTCAGGCAGGGTGGGTAGGAGCTAAGCAGGAAGCCAAGGGGAGATACCCATCGGGTCCAACCTGCCTGGCTGCTTTATTGTCTCTGCAGAATCGCAAGGCTGATGGGTAAAGCTGTGGCCCATGGATGCATCTACCACACCCTTCCTGGAAACCTGAGATGTGCTGAGCACAACAGTTCACCACTGAGTGAAGCACACTCATTTTCAGATGTAGAGCTGATGCTTTCAGAGGAGAAAGGATGTGTTCAGTGTCACGAAATCAGTTTGTGATAGAGGACCAGGAAAACTGAGTCACTTGTCTGCTCATCTGGTAGCTTTCTCCACTCCGATCCTCTCAGGCTGGAGGTCAAACCAAGAGCTTTGTGCACAGGAGGCAAGTTCTCAATCCTGAGCTACCCTCTCCCACAGCACACACACTGATTTTCTCATCATGCTTTGCTGTGTAACAGGATGATAGGTTGAAGCAGAATCTTTAACACTACCACTATGGAAGAAAACAAAGGGAATTACTGAAAACTAAGCTAAAATAAAGAACATAAAAATATACACAAGCATGTCACACGCAAATAATAAAAATGTATAAAATAAACATGTATTATGTCATATTACATGAATGAACAGTAATTCTCCGATTGAGAATAGCGCAGATTAATTGCAAAGCCAATCAGGAGTAGATACAATAAGGTAAGTAGGACTCAGTGTGTTTGGTTCCTGTTGTCATGGCTGCCCTCTTATGAGACAAACACTAAGCCTTCCCAACAGCAAGCCATCCGCATTAAATCTGGGAGGCCAGTGGCTTTATCACTGTGCATGATGGAACTACTGATTTGCTTTGCCTGTGAGAATATCCAAATGATTTAGGCAGTCCTTACACTACAGAAGTAGCCAAGAGTTTTTCACATAGAATTTAGTTAAGTAGGACTGAGATACTCTCTCAGGATCAGAAATTTAGACCTGCTGAGTTTCTAAAAATCTCCAAATTTCCTGGATCTGGTATGGATAAAGGAACAAAAGAGATCAACCAGGTAGAGGTGCTACAGGCAGTTGTGTAAGGGAGATGGGAGAGAAGCAGGGTTGGCCGTGCTCAGGAGAACAGAGGTCACTGAGGCAAGAAGCAATTTAATTAAAATCTATCTTTTTTTTTTTTTTTTTTTTTTTGGTGGAACCAGGGATTGAACTCAGGCCCTTCTGCTTGCCAGGCAAGCACTTATTCCACTGAGCCATCTCCATAGCCCCATAAAATCTGTCTTTCAAAAGTCTTCATATTCTATGAAGCACCCCACAATGATGAAAAGACTTGCACACGTGATAGATGGTGTGGGTCACTTCACTGGAATTCATTAAATAGGGAGATGAGTTCAATCAATAAACAATAAATAAAAATCCTCATCTTCTCACCAAGAGAGTGTGTCACCTTCTCCCTCTGAACCCCTTCCCCTGTCATTTGGGGAGGAAGAGGGTGGATAATCTGACCATACTGGGTGCCAGTGAGGAGGAGGTGTGGAAGCATTGTACCTGCAATCATGATGTGGGTGGAGGCTGAGTCAGGATGTGCAGTAATTTGGACTCCTGCTGGCCCCCAGCAGTCTGATGAATAGCAGATTCCGAGCCAAGAGAAGTGTGCCAGAAATAGCCATCCTTGGACTCAAAGCACAGTGTATTGCTTGCCCAAACTTCAGTTTCCTTGCAGTGAAGAGAGTGCCTGACTGCAGAGGACAGTGGAGGATCTCTGCACCCTGAGCACCATGTAGAATGGGTTCTCAGCCCCTTGGGGGTGGAAACCAGATGCAGGCTCACTCCTGCGCTTGCTAATAAACCATTATCATTATACCAGATCTCTGAGAATTAAGGGAGAGACCTGGTACTTGCTTGCAAGATATCACCAACTGGCAGGCAGGTCTCACCCAAGTCACATGGAGCAAGGGAGGAGATGGGAGCATATGGGGCTCTTAGTGCTCTGGGCTTTGAATGCCAGCAGCTATGATCTCCTTTGATATTAAGGCCCTCCATGCTCTTTGGAGCCAACAGGTAACACCAGGCCTTAGAAAAACTTGCAGCCACCAGCGACAGAGCTGCTAGTGAACATGCAGCCCCTGCACTCTCCACCAGGGGTGTTGACAGCTTGGCCCCTGCTGCTCTCAGGGCAACAGCTCTTGTACTCCCAGTGTAGCATGTGGAGGTCAGGATAAAAGCCAGAAATGTGCAGGAATTCATGCCCCAAAGAGGCTTTCTTAAACTTTGTCTGCAGCATAAGAGGAGCAATGCTGGACTGACCCAGGCTAACCAGGTAGCTGCTTATACAATGTGGTCATGGGGAGGATAAGGTGCCTGGTAGACCCCACAGGAGAAGAGGGGAAGTTGGGCAGGACAGGTCGGTGATTGAAGCCTGCTGCAACTCCTCAAGGAGCTGCTGGGTACAGCGCTGGGTGCATCTTGAGGCACTCAAGGCTGCTGTGGAGTATGACCCCTGGGGAGAGGTTGGACCCCTTCTGTCATCTCAGGCCATCACACTCATTGGATGTCTGTTGTGCTCTTTTCACTAACTTCTGGTCAGCTGAATGTCCCTCCCTGATAGAAACCTGTTGCATGTTTCTCCAACCCAAACTCACCACGGCCACTGCATCCAACCAATGCTTTCAGCCAGCAGTGCCACTGCTCCACCAAATGGCAATCAGTCGACCTGTCCAGTGCGTGCTCCATCTGTCAGACCTGATGGGACTTCCACAAAGCACTGGAGGCCCAGCCTAGCTTGTCTCCTCGGTCTCTCTGCTTTTCTCCCCATAGAAGGCTCAATTGGAGCTGCATAGCTATCACCACAGAGTTAGGGGTGAAGCAGGACTATGTGTTTGAGCTAGCTTGGGAAACGGTTCCATTGTTTATCTCAAAATATAAAAGTAAAAGACCAGGAGCTAGGGATGCAGCTCAGTGCGAAGCTTCAGGGTCAATGCCAGTGCTGTGAAATCCAAAGAAAGAGAAGAAGAAAGAGGGGTGAATGGAGAAGGGCAAGAAGAAAAGGTGAAAAAAATGAGAAGAGGAGGAGGAAGGGGTGGAGGAGGAAGAGGTGGAGGAGAAAGAAGAGAAAAGAAAAATAAAAGCCAAGATTACACCCAAGCCAACACAGGGACCTGGATACATCTTTAGCAATTACTTTGTTGTCAAATTCATTTGTCTTTCTCTATGCCTTCAAATCCTACCAGTTTCTTTAAATTCATATAGCTTCTCTCTTGGGGCCAGGGAGATAGTTTAGTAGAACAGGCAGTGTAAGGTCCCAAGTTCAATCCCCAGTACCACAAAAACAAACACATAGCTTCTCTCAGGTATTTTGTGTACTCCATTTGGCAATGTGTCATGAATTCATTTATTATTAATTTATTTCATTTTTTAATGTACTTAGTACAGGGTCTACGGGGTTTCACTACGTAGGCTGGACTCACAATAATCCGCTTGTTATCAGCCTCCCAAGCGCTGGGATTATAGGGTTTGCGCCACCACACTCAATCGCTGTCTCAGCGATCCGTGGGGGCAGGGCCAACATGCATGCCGGGATCATCGTTCATTTTTTTATAATCAGATATCTTTCAGATCATTAATGCATTGAGCTACTGCTATAGTTCCCCTCACTCTGATTTCTTTTTTTTTTTTTTTGGTGTGTGTGTGTGTGTGTGTGTGTGTGTGGCAAAGTATCTTTGCCCCAATTAGTCAGCAAGTTCCTCAAAGTTAGGAAGTTCCTTAAGCTAATTCCTTAGATGTTTTTGTATCAGCCAAGGCATATGTGAAGCTCTATGGTCTACAGAGAAGAAAAAATATAGTATAATCTTTAGCAGAGAATGCACTTGGGTTTTGGTTATATTTAGTTAAAATGGTTCATACAAATGAATGGATGTCCACATTTTCTCGCCTCAGTGTCTCTGGGGTAAAGCATGTGGGTTGGTCATAAAAAACATACCTTGCTAACAATTCCTGCCTTCTGCCTTGCACTCCACGTGAGAGCAAGTGGCCCAGAAGCTGTTCAGGTGACAGCTTCCAGGAGCTGAGTTCTGACAAGCAGATGTGCTTACACCTCTGGGCACTGCAGCCACCTGAGCAGTGGACTCAAAATGCAATGAGACAAACAGAGGCAATGGTGAAGTTTCCAGCCTGACTGTTCAGGCACCTATTCTTTCCAGTCTGCCTTTGAAATTCTGCAACAATGCGGTTGATGCAGAGATTTCTTTATGAGCCCCAGGCCTCAGGAAAGCTACCATAACACTTCCACACTCAGAGCCCTTTCAGATGCCAGCAAAGAAAAGCAAACACACACATGGCCCCCCAGAGCTCTGCATAACAGCCCTCTTGAAGTGTTATTTGTGAAGCTTAAAATATGTGAGCTTGCAAAGGGGGAGGCATGTACTCAGGAGAAAATACCACACCAGGCTCAGCCACCTTGCATTGTTTCTCCAGGGACACATTTTGTTCTGGGAAAATGTCCTAATAGCTTCTGATTTCAATGTTTCTCATATCACAACACTGTGCCTCAGCAAATACAATGGCATTTTATACGATGATATTGTAGTGAAATAATAGCTCCTCAGGACCCTGAGCAGCAGATTGATGGGCAGCATCTAGTAGAATAGTGTTGAAGATCTAGCTCCTGTACAGGCCCGATTGCATGGCAGGGAGCAGTGGTGTCACAGGCCAGAGCGAGAAGCAGCTTCAGCAAAACGCTGGCTTCTCTGCTCCAAAGTGAAGAGGACAGTGTATCTTGTTAGGGCAACATTCACTGGTAAGGGACAAGGGACAGACTGCAGTCTCAAAGACCTGACCTTACAGAGGCACTGGAAGCAAAGTGACATCAGCTGTCGGCCTTTGGCTGTCACCAGGGATTTTCTGACTTTCAGTTTTATTCTTTTGGTGGGTGGGGGATTGGGGATTCTGTGGACTGAACCCAACACCTAGACGTAGGGCTACATCCTCAGTCATTTTTATTATTCCTTTTTTGCAGACAGAGATTCTCCTTAAATTGGTAAGTTACCTAGGTTGGGGTAAAACTTGCAGTCCTCTGGCCTCAGCCTTCCAAAACACTGGACTGCAGGTGTGTACCCCCATGCCAATGCTTAACAGTTTCTTCTTTTCCACAGTAATCACAATTTTCCCTACTTCACACTATATTCCTTCCTTTCATTGCTCTCTTCTTTCCTTCCTTTTTTTTTAATTACTTTTCTTTCTTCTTTCTTTTTCTTCCTCCTTCATCTTTCTATTGCTCCCTTCCTTTCTTTTTTATGGACATTTGCAGACGCTGAAATGTACTATACAGTTACTGGTCATTTTTATTGTCACAATCTTGAGGACAGTGATGAACTGATGTGTAGTTTTATGCAGAACAGCTGCACAGGGTCCTTTCCTAACCAGCATGAAATCACGCACCCCTCTTGCATGCAGAAGCATGAGGCCCTATTCTGTTTTCTTGAAACATTTCTGTCTTCTCTGAAGTTTGCTGATAAAGGAAAAGGTGAGACCCAGAAGCCAGTAGGACTTATGTGCCAAGAAACCCAATTTCTTACTTTACAGACATATTTTGTTAATGTACTTGGGACAGGGTCTCACTATGCAGCTTGGGATTACAGGTGTGGGCTAGTATGCCTGAGCTAGGTCACCAGGTCAGCATGTCCAGGAGTAGGACTGGCACTGGATACAGGACCGGGGGTTGTATCCATGTCTGTACTTGCCCAAGCAGGGGTTTAGTCCACTGAGCTATCTCGCTGGCCTTTTATTGATAATTGTAATTACCCTATATTCAAACATCAGACAACTTGCCCACAGATATTCAAATGTGTTCCTCAGTGTGCATATTAGTTTTTTATTACCATTGTGATAGATTAGTGCTTATCTTCTGATTTAAAACAGCACCAATTCATTAGCTTCCCATGATCTCTGCCTGACACCTTTCACTTTACTGACACTAAGCTGTCCACAATGGACTTTTGGAGAGAAAGCCTTTCCACACCTACTGTGGTCCTAATGGTCACTCATAGTCCATGGCTCACTGTCCTTTCTCTGTCTATGAATCCAGGAGCATCACATCCTTTGTGTCTTTCCTGCTACTTTTCAGAACTTTCTGACCCCATTTATCCCATTTACATTATGCAGGGAAACCACCTTGCTTGAGGGTCAATGATTGGGGACCAAAATACCATCTGCTGCCTTCGTCTCTGCATCACCGATGGCCCCATGACATGGTGAATTCATAGGGTGTGAAGATGCTGAAATCCACAAGGCCATTACTCTGCCCACCATGGTCTTCATTCAGGTCTTCTTCCAATACTTTTCTCCAAGAAAATAAATATCAAAGCTCCCTTTGCCACAATGAAAAGGCCATCTGTGCATTCACCAAATACTTGGTGGCTTCACTCTATTAATTCACTCAACCTCCACACCAGTACCATTGGTGGGTCTAACGGTGGGCTCTGCTTCATCCTCCATCCAATTCCTTTCCGTGGTCCTCTTGACATCACACAGAATTCTGAGTGTCTGTGCACAAAGATATTGTGGCAAAAAAATAAGTCAGCTTGTGACTGTGGAAACTGAAAAATATGTTTGAGAACTGAGATCTTATTTCCTCGTATTTATTGATGTATATTCACCATTTCTTCTGCTAAATACTTACGTGTTATACTGTATGATTTTTACAAATTCCTGCATAACAATATTGTGTGTTAAGGAGAGAAAAATACTTGACAATAGAAAGAAATTAGTGGAAGGGAAGAATTAGCAAGAGACAGCGTTGTCTTCTCAACCTGTTTGCCACATCTGAACTTTTATCTTTTAAACTACAACAGCAAGTGTCTACACTGTAGGGGGTTACAAAGCATCCAGTGTGAGTTACAGCTTAAAAAGATTTTAAACTTAATTTTTTTAAATTTTATTTTAAAGAGTAAAAGCAAAAGCAAATAGCAGAAACAGAATAACACACAACAAGACATATGGTACATATTTTCAAAACAAGAATAGCAAATTAACAATGGTTGTTATATTATGTAATTTTGTTGTCAAATCTGTTGCTCTGATTAACAGATATAAGTGTGAGAGATTAGACAAATTACTTTCAATAAATCTTAATTATTTCTTATTTTTTACTTTTTTAAAAGTTTATTTGAAGGTAGCACAATAATTATTAATAAGACTTTAGAAATGGTGCACATTTAGAAGAGCAAGATGGGAGGTATTCAACCAGGATTTTTGTATTACACATTGTTGTCTTCAATGTAGTTACTCAACTTGCAGATTTAGTGCATACAATTAGTCAAAGTGAAAATTTTAAATATTTACTGCAATTTCCAAAAACCTGATAGACTGCTAATGAGATCATCTCAGCCATCCTGTGTATACACTTGCATGATTTCCCCTCTTTCTATTTTCCTGTCTTTTCTCCTTTCCCTCATCATCATTATTTATTCCCTGTGTTCAGTTTCTTTCCATTTTACTATATCTATCATACGTTCCAGACTTTTACTTATTCGGTTTAAATCACGACATTCAAGGAACATGGGGATGTGTGCATAGGCTCCAGTGGTGATTTTCGATTAATAAAGGAAGGAAGAAGAGGAGGAAGAGGAGAGGGAGGGGAGAAGAAGCAGTCACTGGCAAGGCAAGTGCTCTGAGAAGCCAGGCGTTGCGCCATTCCTATGGGGCGACGCACACATTCAGGCCAAGGAGCCCCAGAGAGGAGGAGTACAAGCATGTGGGAGGGGAAGGAGCTGTCCATCTCTGCTGACAGCACGAGGGACTGCTGGTGCTCACACAATATAAAATGTGTAAAGGCAAGCAAAATAAAACCAGCACAAAGATCAAAGCATATAAATCATTTTATGGCAAGGCTGGAATTTGAAAGACTCTGAGCAGGGAACAAAGGGGACAAGATTTACCACTCGCAAGAATACCTACCCACCTAAACATGTGACTGAGAACATCTTGGGAGAGACACTCTCTCCCAAGGTCAAAAACCTGTCAAATGGATACAAGATTGTAGGAGAGAACAAGAGGCTTCTGAGCTAAGGTTCATGGGCGTAGAAGGAGCAGGAGAGAGGACGGCACAGCCTCGTCCTCACCTCCAGTGGACTCCTCCTTTGCACTGGGAAGGCAGAGCTTCTACAAGCAGCCTAGTGCCTTCAAGGCCACACAAGTAGGTGGCCTCGCTGGACCCTTGTCTCATTTTCTTTGAGACCCAAATTACATCAAAGTACCAAATTGCCTCCTAAGAGGCTTCATTTAGAGCCTGGCTTAGCATAGCAACAGACAGTAGAAGGAGAAGGGGAGGAGGAAGAGGAAGAGGAGGGGAGGCTTCTTGAGTAGACTGTATTCTTCTAACTGAATTTGAGGCAATTGTTCATGCAGATCCATGGCACAGACTCTGAGCAACACATTCCTCCTATTGGGCTCATATAATTCACACTGGCGCTCTATTTGGCTTTGTTTTGGTGCGTCTGTGCTTGCAACACGTAGCAATCACATTCACGGTGGGGCTACACGTGTGTCACATCTTGATCACTTGCATGTCCCCTCCTAGGCCCCCAGCTAAGGCTCCATCCCCAAATCCTTGTACTGTCTCTGTACAGTCTACCTCCCTGTCTCCCTCTACCTTTTTTTTATTTTCTTCTTTAAATTACTATACTTTGGGTTTCTCTTATAAGAGAAGCCATGTGATCTTTAACATTCTGTCTGATTTATTTCAGTTAACATTGTCTCAAGTTGTACCCATTTTACTATAAATGGCTCAAATGTATCTTTCTTGAGACCTGAGTAGTATTTCATTGTGTATAAATACTGTGATGTTTTTATCTGTTCATCTCTTGATGGACATAAAAGCTTCCTCCAAGATTTAGCTACAGTGAGTTGTGTGCTATCAACATGGGTAAGCCTGTAATATGATGTCTTAGCACTTTGGGGAAGCTATCTAGAAGGAATAAAACTGAGTCAAATGAAACTTCCATTTGTGTTTTTAAGGAACCTCCACACCGATTTCCACAGTGGTTGTAGTACAGCCCTGTCATGAGAAAAGATCGGGAGGGTGAACAATAACCCATCAACGTACACATTCATATTCACTTGCTAATGGCCTGACATGCTTCAAACACAGGCACACACAGAACAAGCAGTGCCCTCATTCTGTTAGCACTGCAGACCTGTGGCTTCCCTAACATCCGTTTGTGTAGTCAGTACCTCTTTGTGCCATATATAACAGGTGAGTGATTTGTTTCATGAACAAACATATTTGGGCTCCTTTTATGAATCAAGCCTTGGAAGTTCCATGTCTGAGTCACATACATGACTCAGCCTCTTCATATTTTGGTTTTGTTTCCATAAGAGCAGAGTGGCATGGACCGGTGTCTCAAATATAGCAGTGGGACAGTGGCTGGTCAGCTAGAGGCTGTGCAGATCAGGTCCAGAAGAAGGAGACCAACTTAAGTGCAGTTGTGCAGGAGGCACAGTGACAATTCTCTGACCAAACGCAGCTCATTTATAGCTAGAAAAATCAGTGTTCTTAATATGAAGAACATATCAGCAGTGAACTGCACAGCAAAACAAAGAAGGAACAGAGAAGACGGACTTTGCACATGATGAGAATGCATCCCCATTGTAGTGCATAGCTAACAACAAGTATATTTCTTATTGGAAAAATAAAGATAATACGAATAGGATCTCAGATGTGCCATATACCATGATAAATGTTCCTTCCGAATGAAGTAATTATTAGGTGTTTCCCCATTTTACACATGGAGAAAACTGAATCTTCAGAGGGAAGATCATGTAACTCTACCTATATCCTTAGTTTTGAGTACTAAGCTAAAAAGATTAAAGAATGTATTCCAATGTCTGATAGGAAGTGGAAATAAAGATGGATAAATCCCCATGTAATTCAAATAATAATGAACACATGTAAAAGATTCAGAGCTGAAAAATAACAAGTGTTCTTACTAAGGGTTTTCTTAGTATTTTCATCCATCTCTTCACTGAGATGTTATTTGGAAATTAATAACAAAATGATGCTTTATAGTAGAATTTGAGTGTCGGTATAGTATAGGAATGTGCAGTGTTTATAAATAGGTGCAATAATACCTCGCTTGAAGGACACTTCTGTTCATGAACAATTTAGTTCACAGAATTCAGCAAACTTTTGTTTCCTTTAACCCCACATGGGGTGACAAACACAACCTCAACCATCCTAGAGTCATGGAAGGAGCTATGGCATATAAAAATGCAACTGATGCTTTGAATATAGGGATGGGGAACTGCAGAGCTAATAAGTGGGCAGAATGATGCATATCATCACATGACAGTTCATAAATAAGAGGAGGAGGGCATGCGATGAACCATTCATTGACAGAGGTGGGAAGCCATACCAGTCTAATGCAAAAACAGAAAAACCGAGCTCCAAGGGCCTGAAGAGGAGGAGACTTGCATATCACTGGGAGCTGAAGCTACTATGGAAGGAGGCAGCTACAAGCACTTTCCAGTGGTGAGACGCAGAAAAATAAACTCTCACCTAGAGTATGTTAAGCAAAATCAGATACTACATAGAGAAGGACAACTTCTACTTCTGAACAGTCTCTAATGACTTCTACTGCCTGTCTGTTCCTTGTAATTAAATTTATACATTTACTTTGATGATGTGTTTCTTCAGCTCAATTTTACATTGTTTGTACTGCTAAAAATTAAAACCCAATCACTGCCCCAATCTTGTTTAAGTCTGCTTTATACACACAAATGCACGGGAGAAATCACAGAGCAGAGGTTTCCTTCTCCTGCTGGAGGAGGACAGAGAGAATGCTGGCAGGGGAGTTTAGTGCAGCACAAACTTAGATCGGTCTTATCCACATCTCAGAGGACAGATGATGAGAGCTGAGGTTTGTTCTCCATATTAGTTATAATGAAAACAACTGCGTCATATGATAAAACTTCCTAAGCCATGAACAATTCCTTTGTCTCAGGCTTAGTTTCACCAGAAGAAGGGTATTTCTGGAAAGTAATTTTAGGTGTAATTTAGGTGTACAAGTGTCTAGATGGCAGAGGAGGCTGAAGTCATAATACCGTGATTGGGACCTGCACTCCTGCCCAAGCTAGACCTAAAATCCAAGGAGGATTACCGAACCTCTCTAAAGGTCAGCTTCTATAGGGATGAAATAAGGTTAGCAGTACTTTTTTTTGGAATAGGTCCTAGTGTGAATTAAGTGTTATAATACTGTGAGCTGCTTACTTGAAAACCGATTGTATTGAAGAGACTTTTCTGGAGAAGGATAAGGGGAAAAATCTGATCCAGAGATTTGGAGAAACCCAATGAGCAGCTTAGAATAGAACGCAGCCCATGCTAGCTGCTTTGCCTGACCATGCAAAGCCTGAAAGTGCCCGCTGGAGATGAAGTCTGTGAGGGGTTTATCCACCCCACAGTGCCACTGTGACTCATATCACTCCCTGTCAACATTGAGCTGGATTATAAATTCCTTGGAACCTGGAACTGTATCAGTGTTTCACTGTGAAATACATAGCCAGAGTAAATTAACTGCTCAGAAAGTATCTTCTATTAATTAAAGCAAAAACATAAGTCTCCTCAGTGGATAATAGTGGTGCCTTTTAAAGACTTCCTGGAACTCCAAAAGAACTCAATAGAAAAGAAGCAATCAAACTTATGCAGCCTTTACAGTACTGTCAGCCTTATGAAAGAGGAAAGTGCAGGATACAGCTCTAGAGGAGCTGCTCTTCTTTACAGAAGATGACATATGACAGGCTGCACTATCACATAAGCTGGACCAGAGGAACAGGCCCAATACAAGAGGTCATTATAGAGTCAGCAGTCCCACTGGCATAGCCCTCACCGCACAGGGATGCCTGGTCCTGAATACAGGCACTCACAGTTCCCCACTGGAGTTGCACTTATCTTGAATTATTTACTAGTGTATTTCCTGACAGTGGCAATAGATGAATAATGTGGCTCTTATATGGGGCCAAGAGACTGCAGGCTGTAATTAATCCATCTCTGGGAGATCAGTGGGTCAGGGCAGAGCTAGAGTCCATAAATTGTTACAATTAATGTTTGTATGGCATCATGAAAGTTTCATGGTGTGGGAAACCACATTTCCAGAAAGAACAGTGAAAGGAAAACACTCCAGAGCAACTTGTTTCTGAGTCCCATAAGGTGGCTTTTCTGCCAGGCTACAGTGGGTCCAACCATTAGGCTGATTGCTATCCACTAGGGAGAAGAGAGACAGAATCTTACAAGAAGCAAGGGGGAGACAACTTTTCATCAGAAAGTGTGTTCTAGCCCCAGAAACCATGTAGAAAGAAAACAGTTGCAGGCAACATAATTGTGTTACAAACACTGTAAGCTTCATGACGTGAGACTAAGGCCTGTGAAAAATGCTCTACCACCTCTGGGTGGACTCAAAACCCCTCAGCCTCCTGGGAACTACAGGTCCTCCAGGGAGCTGGCTGCCACCTCTCTCTGCCCCACTCATGTACATAAAATTGTACCAGATTTGGTACTTCCATAACGCACTTCATTTTCTGTGTGAAGCTATTTTGTTTCTTCACCAATAATTCGTTCTTTCTCCTTTTCCCTGGAGAAGCTGATTCTCAATGATTCTGTCAGAAGACTCTCTTGTGTGGTCTGTCACTCCCTCCAAAGTAACACCAGTTTGTAAACAATTCTGTTCAGGACCAGAAGTGTTTGGTGAAGTTGTGCATCTTTCCACGAACTCCACATTGGCTGATGGGCATGACCATCGCCACCTTCCCCAGAACCATGAAACAAAGGAAATTTTTGGCCAAGGTACTACTGGGTATTCCAATGGAGCCTCCAACTCCTTCAAGGAGAATACTGTGCATCATTCTGTCTTGTTCCCAAGGCCTTCCAGCAAGTCAAGAACATCTGAAGACGTGATCTGATGAGAGTAGAGGACCCACCCTTGCCAGCGATTCTCCATCAGTGCACTCAAGTGTGCAGGAATTCCAAACTGGACATGAAAACCCAGGAGTTGGCTTTGTCATCTGACAGAATAACAAAGGACACGACAGAGACACTGATCTTCCCCGATAAGGGTTTAAACTGGCCTCATGACTGAGAAACATGCGAGGTATGATGTTTTGAACTAGTTACATATGAATGAGTAATTTCTTCTTTCAATGTAGCATTTTCTCACTTTTCAGGTCCAAGTTTCTCCTTACACAAAGACCCGGCTAACCCACCGGCACCGCCTCCTGCGGGTTTTTCTAAGGTGCCTCAGGAGGCCCTCAGCTCCCTTTCTGAGGTCACACACTGCCTTAAAGGCTGCTTTCTTGCCTCACTGACAGCAGTCTCACTCACTGTGGCACTAGAGCCAGTCTCCCGCACTGAATTAGGACGTGCCTAAGTCTCCTCCGGGGATCTACTGCTACGAAGTCATTAACCCCAGGCTTGTGATTTGCAGCAGCCGTTTATTCACCAGTTGGGATTTGCGGATCAGGAATCTGAGAACTGCTGCCTCTGACAGTCTCAGCTTTTAGTTTCTTCGTTGTCTATAGTAGGGACTGGCCAGAGCTGGAACAGAAAAACTGAAGCTAATAACTAAGTAATAACTGCCTGAGATCCCTCCTTTCTGGCGACTGTGTGCCTCCCAGTGTATCTGTAACCCAGGAGTTAGTCTGGGCCTCCTATCACATGACAGACACAGATGACTTAAATGACACCTTAAGGCACATGTAGTAGCACACCCCTGTAATCTCAATACTCTGGGAGGCTGAGGCAGGAAAGTCACCCACAGAAGCCCAGCTGAGGTAACTTAATAACTTAACAAGAACCTAACTCAAATAAAAGTGGAAAGGCTTTGGGGTGGAGTTCAGTGTGAAGGCCCTGGGTTCAGTTCCAAGTTCTGAAAAAGAAAAACACAGCACAGCTCAAGCTCCCCACTTGAGTGATTCAAGAGAGCTGCAAGCCTTTTCTGACCTGGCTTCAGGCAACCTGGCTGTGCACACTCAGCTAGGCCAGTAGCAAGGGTCTAAGTTTGGAGGCAGCACGTATAGATGCTGTCTCTTGACATGGCGGAGAGCAAAAGCTCTGGAAGGGCATGAGGGGTAGAAAGGATGCTGTGGTGATTTTCAGGGCATATTATCTCTCCTGCACATTTTAACATCCCTGCAACTTAACACTAGATCTAAAGGCCTGGACTGAGATCAGAAAATGTTCTCCAAGTGGATAAATTAACGCTGCTGCCAGCTCAAATAACAGTATCATTTCATAAAAATATTCGATCCAACATGCTTCCCTAATGTAATGTGCAATTACCAGCTTTTGTCTGCAAGACAGGAGAAAGCAAAAGGTACCTTTATTTCCATCACTGAGGGTTGAATCCTCAGCATTTGCATGGAGCTACATCCTCAGCCCTTTTAATGTTTTATTACGAGGCAATCTCTCACTCAGTTGCCAGATAGCCCACGCAAGCCCAAGCAGTGGGATCCTCCTGCTTCAGCCTCCCAGGTTGCTGAGGTTGCAAGTGCGTGACACCTCACCCAGCATAAGAATCAAGGTGCTAAATGCTACATATTCCAAATATATTAAAAAAGGGAAAAAAGCATGTTTATATGGATCCTCATATTTAGAAAAAATTGTGTATATAATTTTTCTTCTCCCAGATAAAATCTAAATTAGACTGATCAAGGGTCAATTTCAATTTTTCTTATGGCTGGCCAAATAGCTTGGCAGATTAAGGCACCTGCAAGCAGGCTCAGAGGACAGGGGTTGGATCCCCAGGCCTGCCGTGCTGGGCTTGTCCCCAGGGTACACTGAAATGAGGAATGAGACTGGGCGTGGCGGCATGCACCTGTGATCCCAGCCCTTGGGAAGCTGGAAACAGAACTTCTATGAGTCCAATCTAGTAGTGAAACCCTGAGCACTCTGTAAACCCTTCCCTAAAATACAGGAAAAAAATTTTTGTTCTTATAATTATTTTAGCTACTAAAAAAGAAACGTACTTTAGTTTATGGGCTAATATCCACTTATAATCAAGCCAAATTTGCCCATCTATTTTGATTATCTTTCTCCTAGCTAAAGTTCAAATTTCTGTCAAAAAGGTGGTATTTCTCCCCATTTGAGTCAAGCTCAACTCCTGTTTCCAACCACCTGGTATTTCCTCCCCTCTTCTGCATATTAGTAGAAATTTTACCAGTTAGTTCTAGATTCAGTTTCACTTCCACCTGTTTTTGTTACCTTTTAGTTGCCGAGAAGCGATACCTTACGTCTACAGCTGAAAGGAGGGGGGTCATTTTGTCTCGGCTTTTAGAGGATTCGTGTACGTGGGCCTAAGTGTGCACCATCACCAGGCCACAGCAGATGCAATCAGTGAGAGGATGTGTCCATCAATCCCGAGGACCATACGAGGAACTGCTTGAAATAAACGAGTAGGACAGAGCTAGAATCCTCAAGCCACCGGTCTCCCAGGGGAGAGAGGGCATTAAGCTGAGAGTGGTACCACTGGGTACATGAAGCCCTAGCACTGCAGACCAGCCTTCCTGACATAGTTAACAAACACATTGGTGCATGTGTGTGTGTGATTGAATTCAGGGCCTCCACAGTGCACTTTTTCATTTTTCTCTCTTTTTTTAAACAGTTCTCACTAAGTCACTAAATTATCCCAACTGGGCTCTAACTTCTGACCCTCCTCCTGTCTCAACTTCCCACTAGTGCTTGAATCACATGCATGGGCCACAATATCCAGCTAAGAATAATTGTCTAAACTACAAGGTACACTTGCATGGCTGCCAGGCAAGGACACTTGGATGAGCACAGACTGTTTGAATGTGTGAATGTGTGTTGGTGCGTGCCAGCACTGGATGTCACCCTAATGGCTATGGATTCTTATAGAACTGTTGTATAATGACCAGGATCAAGTAGCGTTGATGAGTGATGGAGACCACTGAGGCACCCATTTCCCACTCGATGCCAGCGGAGGCAGAACTACAGCGTTCTTCACTTGCATGCAGCAGAGAGCGAGGCTGTGAGAGCGCATTTACAAGCATGTGTGAGCTTCCTCTCCAAATCAAAGGATTTGAGAATATAAAACATTCTGAGAAACACTAATGCCCCATGCACTGTATGTTCACACTCAATGATCAGGCCTCTGATTTCCCTAAGCATTAAGCCCCAAGGCATGTGCAAGGCCATGGGTGATTGCTTTATTAGATGCAGGTGCTTGGATTCAGGATAAAAAGAAGGGACAGAACCAGAGACATCTAGCATTTCCCATTGAACAATTCACAGACTTCAAATAATAATTCCTTAAAATACTTTCAAGTATGAGTGGGTTTGAACCAATTTCAAGGTATCTAGGAATTTATGTTAGAAAATTCAAAATCTTATGGATTGGAATTGATTAAATAGCTATTATAAAGATTGAACTTACTTTTAAAAGGATTTAATTGATGTGCATGCTCAAGAGAAGTAGGCCAAAGTAGGAGTTTTAATCATAGCAAAGAAAGGAGATAGGAAGGGAAGAAGAGAGGAAGAAAAATCTTTGGTCACAGCACACCCCTGAAGGAGAGGAAGGCAGACCCTCCCTCAGAAGGGTACAGCCCTCCGCTAGGCTTGGTGTGCACTCTGTAATCCCTCAGTCTAGGAGGCTGAGGCATGAGGACAGCAAGCTCAGGGCCGGCCAGAGCAATGTAATAATTTAGTGAAATTCTGTCTCAAATAAAATTTTAAAAGGGACTGGAGACAGCTCAATACAAAGCCTTGAGTTTAACCTCTAGTACTGAAAAGAGAAAGAGGAGGAGCAAAAAAGAAGAGGAGGAGGAGGAGAAAGAACAGAGGGGAGGAAAAGTGCGACCTTCCTGCCAGAGGACAAAACGTGACCTTCCCGCACCTCAGGGGCAGCAGCGATTTAGAAGACATTTCGTATCTGTGAATTTCTTGGGTAAAAGGATGAGGGTTCGATCCCTGGTACCACATGCTGTGCCGCCATGCTGGCCACTGAAACCAGGCGTGGATGAGGGGGCAAGAAAGAGGCAGAGGAAGAATTTCACTGGCAGTCGTGAAGCAGAGCACATGTGTGTGCAGCGCAGGAAAGCTTCATGCATGTGTAGCGAGGATGTTCCAGGACAGGGCAGCAGTCAAGAGCTGGTGCTCAGGAGATCCTGAGTGCGAAGGAGGCGGCGGGGACTCCGCTCTGAGCCATCACCGCTCTCCTTCCGGTCCAAGAGGCTGCAGGTCAGAGTTCACAGAACTCAGAAGGGTCGCGAGCTTCAGCCAAGGGCTCAGGGAGCAGCGGATCAGAGCCCTCCTGCATCAGACCAGGAGGGCTTCTCGGGGAGGAGCTGGCAGGTTGACCACTGGTTTTCCTGTGGAGGGAGAAATAAAGCCCTGTGCTGTGAGATGACTGTCAGGTGCTGGTGGAAGAGACTAAACAATAGAGAAAACCAGAGGCAGAATACAAGGAAGTGGTGGGGTACATCCAGGGCATTCAAGGGAGGAGGACACGGGGCTTAGAGAGCAGGCAGCAGTGAAAGGGCAGGCCCTGAACCTCTGGGAGTAAGCACGCTGCTACAGCCAGGAGCACAGTGACCGGCCAGCTCTCTCAGTCTGCAGCCCCCGCTCGGCAGGTAGGAGCTGGAAGAATGGGAGTACGCGGGCTTTGCCCCTGCAGATGAAGACCCTGCTTGCCCCTGGACGGATGCTCTTGCTCAAGCCTCTTTATCTTGGTTTTTGCTTCTTTAAAATTAAGTTTTCTTCCTAGGCTTATTGTGAACCTTATACACAGTAATATCTGTGATGCTGGGGAGTGAGTCAAGAAATTTCTCTGCAGCTTTATACCCTTTAGATTCCCTCCGCAGCCTGAGGCCTGTGCTACTTGGGATTATTTTTAGGGCTACCATGAAAGAGTGCAATCAGACATGGTTCCACGTGAATGAGACTGTTACCTACCATGTCAATTGCACATAACATAATGGACATTAGCGTTTGTAAAATTATATCCCAAGAACCAGGGCAGATCCTCAAAAATTGGGAACTGGTACTGGCATTAAATGTCAACCCAGATGTGACCTTTGACCTATGTATGCTTCCCACACATTCCTGCCCATAAAAATCCAAGAGAAGTGGGAAGGTGGGGACACCTGTGATTGCAGTACCCTGCGAGGCTAAAGCAGAACTGCACATTCAAATATGGACAATTTACTATCTTACCAAGACTCCATCTCAAAAACAAACAAGCAACAGAACTTGACCTTCCTGCTAGAGGTACAGAGGACACAAGGTGACCTTCCCACACCTCAGGAGCAGCAGTGATTTAGAAGACATTTCATACCTGTGAATTTCTTGGGTAAAAGGACCCCGGTCAATCTGATACCGCATGCTGTGCCACCATGCTGGCCACTGAAACCAGGCCTGGTGGGGCACGCATGTAATCCCAGCGCTAAGGAGGCTGCCGCAGGAGGGTCACTACGAGTCTGAGCTGCCTAGCAAGACCTTGTACCAAACAAATAAGATATTTTTTAAAAAGAAAAATTGACAATGACAAACTGTACATCTTCAGATGCCACATACTTAAAATTCTGACTTTTGCATATCCACACACCGTCTTGGTATATTTATAAATTCCAACAAGTACAAACATGAAAGGCAGGAATATATTTTTTTTCATGTTTGCCTCACTTTTAAGTGAGCACTTTAAAAATAAAGTCACATTATTGATCAATTTCTTTCCAAATGGGAAATAGAGCTATACTCTGGACATGGTGGACGTTTTCCTGGCCTCTGACCTCGGAGGGGTTTTCAATCTGTGAAGCTTGATTGAAGTCTGCCTTTTAATCTGTATAAATGAAAACCGACATGAGAAAGTGTCTTTCCCAAGGACACCCTAGCAGTAGTGAGACTGGGACTGAGTATGCCAAGCCTGGTGCCTTTCCATGACCTGGACCAAGCCTGCTATGAGCGTTCAGGGAAGCAGGTGCTCCTCCATCTCCTGCTAACAGGAGACCCTGGGAGCTTCTCCGAGTTCCTGGGTCCTGCCCCAACCTTCCGCATGGGCATCAGAGTTCTGGCAGCTTTGCTTCTCCAAGGCTGACAAGGTTGAGACAGTGCTCTAGAGCTACCCTCACCAGGCCAGTATGGTGGCGCTGAAGTTTGCATTAGGTGTAGATAATACGGCTCCATATGCTGAGCTCTTGCTCTATTTAGAGAAATGCATCGCAGTTTCTTTGCTTTGTTGTCCTCAGTTTTTCTTTGGGCCTTGTTAGGCAAGCAGTCCTGTTGCTCCCTCACAAATGAAGACTGACTTGAAGTCCTTGCTTGGAGTCGCACAGAGCAGGCCGGGATGCATGGTAGATGCAGCGCTCTGACGGGTGAGGTGGCTTCTGGCCCTTTCCGGAAAGCATGCAGGCACCCTGGCAGGCTTAAGGCTTCTGTGGCTAAGGCAGAAGCTTTTGAAGTCTGATAAGTATCTATTTCTTCATCTCTACTTATCACCTAATAAGAATCAATGATAGGGCAAGGCAACTGACTTGCAGATATGAGCCTGTGATCAGTGCATGAAAGTTCTGGACTTGTAAGATGCCAGATATTAACCTGTGGAAAATACTGGCTTTTTCAAATAATCCCAAAGATGTGCAGGGAAACAGAGCATGGTGAAGGACTTAGGCTCTGTGTGCAGTTTCACTTCACTCCTGGCTCAATTAGAATTTGTTGATTAGCCACAAGACAAGAGTAGCTGCACATGTCTACCACTGTCCCTCTGAGGTGACTTCTTCCAGGGACACCTGATATTCAACCTTTGGATCTTGCCCACTCTTCCAGCACCATGTCAGCTGTTATGTCCCAGGGACAGGAAAGACTGACATCGTCTCATGTCTCTTCCAGGCACTGCACCCAAGCCCTTGAGCCTCAGAGGAAAGGAATGAGGATCTGCCCGAAGATCACTCTCAGCTCGAGGCAGAAACTAGAGCATGAGCCATAGCACTTTTCTGTCTGTCATCTAGGATACTGTTGGACATACCTGAGGCCAGTCCACTGGGAAGCTCATAATATGCAGTCTGGAGAGAGAGAGAGAGAGACAGACAGACAGACAGACAGAGACACAGAGAGACAAAGAGACAGACAGACAGAGACAGAGACAGAGACAGAACAGAAGGAATCAGATAGCACATACAAGCTTCTCATAACCCATTCTTAGAAGTGACACCCCATTACTTTTGCTGCTCCTGGCATCCTGGGGAAGGGGCTCCAGGCACTGAGGTTCAAGGGAGTCTTGCAGTGTGAGGTCACATTGTGGACCACAAAAGGATCATGGGAAAGTCCACACACCCTGGTCATGATTTGGGCATCTCGGTAGTATCTAACTTCTTGCAATAAATGGGGCCAATTTCTTCTTTGCTAGTGAGAGAAAACATTCTCTCACACTTTCACAGAGAACAAATTGGTCAAGCAATGGCCGTGACTCATCTGTATGGCTGACACTGACAAAGGATCTACAAACTGCAGTACACAGTTTCAGGATAAATCCTGAGGGGATTTGACTGACCTTATAAGATACAAAAGTTACATTTCTTGTTTTATAGGTCTTGCTTTATCTTGATCTTAGCCATCCAGCAAAAAAAGTATAAAAACAAAGTATAAAAAGTAAAGCCATACTAATAGACTGAGCTGTAAAGGGCTCAAGTCAACAACTTCTGACACTGCCAGTCCAATGAGTAACCCATTACTATTATGGACTATATTAGATGATTTTGGTGAATTCACACACCTACAATATTTAAATAGCAATGGAATACACTTCTCTGACAAAACTAAACAAAAAAGGGGATACAAATGAAGGACCATTTTGTATCTGTATATTCAAAATAGTTAGGATAAATATACTGCTACATTCTCTTAATTCAATGAATAAAAAGATGTGTTGTAATAGTGTTTGTGGATAGGATATTGTGTCTGCATCTTGTACAATGAATAACCACTAAGACAATAGGCAATGTGTTAATTATTGAAACTGTCCTACTATTTGGTTTTGAAGCTGTCTCATTGCTATTTGTTTCTCAATAAAATTATTAAAAACAAACAAACAAAATAACAAGTAAATTGGGCCAGAAGGAAGGGGCCTCGCCCAGATCCCTAGGTGGGATTCCTCTCTGTCTTAGGAATACCCCATCTCTCAACATGTCCTTCAGTGACAGGTGACAGCAGCCTCTGGGCAGTGCAGGTATGTGGTGCTTGCAGCATGTCCACCTGACAACATCCCAGGAAGCAATGGCCAAATGTTCCTCAGGGAACAGGCAGGGGTGGGGGCCTTGTGACTTCCCAGGGTCACACAGCAAGAGGAAGGACAGGTCTGGGCTCTGTGATTCCCCAAAGTTGGGTGCTGGCCACATGCAGTCTGCTCAGGGACAAGCAATGGGCAAAGGGTCACTGTGTCTAGCTATGTGGAGATGGAGGGCTAGAAGCAGCCAGCAGCCTGGGATTCCTGGTGGAGTCCTGCGTGTAGAAGTCAGTCAAGGGGACCTGCTGGTGACCTCCCTGCCCATGTCAAAACCATCAGCACTGGAAACCTGGCCACTGGCACTGTATCGCAGAGCCCACTGGAGACCACTCACCAGAGCTTTGGACTTCGGGGACTTGTCTTGCTGTTTGCCCACTGCTTGGGCCCTGGTTTCAGGAGCTCGGGTGGATTCCTTTGGCCCAGGTACAGATGATAGTCTCTTATCACCCCAACACCCGTGGCTGCTTCTAGAGGAGTCTGGAGGAGACCCAGAGCAGCCCAGCAAGGGCAAGGAGGCCGGTTCTACCCTGTGCTCCCTCTTGGGGGCCTGATGCCTCCATAGGGGTGTATATGTGTGTACATAAATCAAGGATAATTTTTCCTCTGCTGCTTTTCCCTTCACTCTATGACACTTAGTCATTTTTCAGTTTGCTAGTTTGTGGATTGGACCTCACTCCTGGTCCTACACCAGGGAGAAATAAGCTGAGATGTGCA
Organism: Ctenomys sociabilis; assembly: GCA_004027165.1. NCBI lineage: Eukaryota > Metazoa > Chordata > Mammalia > Rodentia > Ctenomyidae > Ctenomys > Ctenomys sociabilis. The sequence continues at coordinate 26,041 of PVKA01002802.1, forward strand.
CTGGAAAAGTGTGGCAGTGTGGAGACTGCAACTGTTCTAGAGCCAATGGCGGCTATGTGGTGGCTGCACTTTCAGGGCCCCTTCACCCTGGCACAAGTTTTCCTGCAGAGCTGCAGAAGGTTGGCCCCATGCAGTGTGCTGTGGACCTGCCCTTGGAAAGGCGTGTGCCCCACCTCTAAGGAGAGGAGTGAGGTCTGGTGTTTGTCAAGTCCTGGCTGTGTACCCCAAAATGCCCCAGTTTGCTCTGTGGAAAAAGTTCAGAGACTACTTTCCAATAGGGAGCTGTCAGGACAGTGTGTGGAGCCCTGGGAGCACCTGCCCCAGCAATGAACTGAGTAGTGGATGCTCCAGTATTCCAGAGCCTCTCCTATGTGGCTTTCAATGGCCCATGAAGAATCTGTCAGCCTTGGGTCTTTGTCCCTGAGGGGGTCTCCTGAAGCCCACCTATCCTTCTGTCCAGACTCCCTAACACTACACCCTCTGACAGCAGCAGGTAGCACTCCATGTTCTGTGACCAGGGACTGCTCACCCTGTGCTCAGCAGGGGTATGTCACTAGGAGTCACTGAAAGCTATCCAGACCCACTACACATCCATGGCTTCCTACTTCCAAGCAGGAGGAGCACAGCCCAATGGGAGCTGAGCTCACAGCCAGCGCAGTGAGCCGCTCCACAGCTCCCTGTAGACTCCAGCTGTTCCCCACACACCTTGCAATCACCCTGTACTTGCTTTCACCTGGGTTGTGGTCTGGTGTCCTTATTTTTCTATTCCTCAAAAATGACTTGCTGTACCTTGAAATAGAATTGCTATGGGTTAGATCTAGAATGTTCTCCAAAAGTTGTATGTTTAGAGGTGGGGCTTTTGGAAAGCAACTGGGTCATGGGCCCCAGATGCTTTGGAGCATTCATGCACTGATGAGTTCACAGCTACATGTGTTGTTAGGAGGCGGGGCTGGGGGGAAGAGATGCGTCACTGCAGACACCACTTTGGAGTGCGCCCTCTTCAATGCCACCTGCCTGCCACAGATTCAACAGCTCTCTCCTATATAGTATAATATCACTGAATCTTCTGAAACCATTAGCTGAAATTAACCTGTCCCTCCTTAAATTGCAGGTGCCAGGTATTTTTGTCCCAATGATGGAAACACTAGTAACTAATACAATACTGTAATGGATATGTACAGAAGTCAAGGCGGATAACAATAGGGGCTAGAGTACAGTATGTGGAAAAACTTGAACTTGGACATTAGTTGATATTGTATTATTTTAATAATAAAATTATATTTCTCTACTTCTGTCTTTACTAGAAAGCTCTTCTTTCCTTTTGCTTTTACTGTACATATCAATGACCCTACTTCAATGCTTGACCTGGGCTGTCCATAGAGACAGGAAGTTCTTTACTGTGGGGAGTAATTTCATTTTCCATAAACTTGCTCGCACACCAAGATACTCTGGACAAGCTGACAGGCCTCTAGAATGTTCCTTCAGAAGATGCTGCCTTTCCTGGTGTGGAAAGAAATCTCCTTTAAATTGGGTGTTTTCTTCTTGTGGGCAGGAGCTGTGCCAACGTACGTACGACTCTAAACTCTGTGTTTGTGACAGCCCTGGGACATCATAAACATCAACGGACAAGCCAAGCGTGGTGGGGCTCTCCGTGGTCTCGGCACTCTGGAAGCTGAACTGGAGAATCGCAAGTTGAAAACCAGCCTGGAAAATAAACAACTTAGAAAGATCCTACCCCAAGATTAAAAGGCCGAAGATATATCTTAGGGCCAAGGAATTTGTGTTCATCCCCCAGTTTTGAAAAAAACAAACAAACAAACCACAAAACAATTATTATCCACTGTAGATACAAACCACAAGTTAACTATTCCCTCCTACAAACCGTAGAAGAAGCTTCACAATCCAGCACTCTTGAATCAAGAGACGGGGACCTGTCCTCCACTTGGACAATCTCCACATGCCCACCTGCTCCAGGTGTCCTCCTCTTCTGTGGTCCTTGGTCATGTTTTTCAAAAGTGAAGGAATAAAACCGACACCTTAAAACTGTCCTGCCATTCCTTACAGTTTCCAAGATAAAGGAATCATACAGTTTATGTTCCTCCATTAGACTAAGTCGCTTTCTAGGACATCTTAATTTAGCCCAGGTTATAAAAATTACCCTAATCTAGCAAACCCATATAGCATGAATTTTTTGCTACATGTGCCTAAAGTGGGGTTCGTTTATATTCTATTTTACTTTACCTCATTGGATTTAATTGTTCTTAAAATAGTCTGCATTCTTTCATAAAAGTAGATCATGAAGGGACTCCCCTCATGTTAACAAATTTCTTTTTGCATTTTTACCAATTTAAAGATAAAGGGACTTCAGTCTCATTATGCCTTACATAAACTTTTGATGTGATATTTAAGAAAACATTTAGTTCATGTTTATAAAACATTATAGGATTATAATATCACATATTCTTTTAAGCTATCAAATTCTAAACTGTCTATAATTGCTCTTGTTTTTTTTTTTTCTTTTTCATTTTGGTATGAGGGCTTGAACCCAGAACCTTCACAGAAAAGGTTCAGCCCCCCTATTTTTTTTCATTCTGAAGCAGGGTCTTATTGACCCAGGGTACACTCCAATTTATAATTCACCTGCCTCAGCCTCCCTAGGGGGTGAGATTATAGACCTGTGCTGCTAGAGTTGGCTCCAAGCTCCCTATCATCTGAAGAAATTTCATGAACTGAACATAATTTAGAACTCTTAAGACCCCCACCTTATTTCAGTTAGTATTTCTCCTGAGCTTCACAGGCACTTCCAGCTTTTATCAACACTTTTCAGGGACAGATTAATGTAGAACTTCAGCAAAAGGCACAGATTTGTTGTTTTCTGTTTGATGGGGAAGAAATTCATGATGTTTCAGAATTTGCTAATATATGATGTTTCTCCATAAAAACGATATTAAAATATCAACTAAGAAAGGCAACATTCAGAGATATAGTTCAGGTATTACAACACTACATGATCTTTTAAACAATCAATTTCCAGGCTATCTGTAATCTTTTTTTCCAGTTAAGCACACTTAATAAAGAGAAATAAAACTTCAGGGCATAATACTACAGTCTTTACAGAGCAAGATACTAAATTTTCGACTTTCCTTGTCATCAAATTACTCCTTTGACTAAAGTGGAAAAAAGGAGCCAACCTTCCCTGTTAGAGCCAGTATATCAGCCTGCCAATGGAGCACTAAGTCAAAGAAATCTATTTTTTTAAAGTATCTATACGAAAGCTAGTAATTATTGATTTTGACCATTTAAAATTATATACTTCTACAGAACTTTAGAGCAAGAAAAGGCCTTTCATCTGCTAAGATTATAAAGGCTTGAAGAACTAGCATGGTTCCATATTTTGGTTTTGATATAGGAACACATTTTCATTGATCCTTTCTAAAGAAAAAAGTAGGGCTAGTGAGATAGGTCAGTAGACTATGCACCTGCTTAGACAAGCGCCAGGACCAGGGTTCGATTCCTGGCACCTATGCCAGGCTAGCCTCACCCCCAGATGAACCGAGCCAGTGCGCAAGAGCTGGCATGATGTTGTACACCTGTGGTCCCAGTGCTGGGGAGGCTGAAAACAGGAGGATTACTATAAGTACCAGCTGCATAGTGAGACCCTGTACCAAACTTTTTATAAAAAGTTAATTTTTCGAAGCTGGGTGTGGTGGCACATGCCTGTAATCCCAGCACTTGGGAGGTTGAGGCAGGAGGACTGTGGTGAGTTCAAGACCAGCCTGAGCTACAAAGTGAGCTTAAGGCCAGCCTGAACTGCACAGTGAGACCCTGTCTCAAAAAGACAAAAAAAAAAAAAAAAAAAGTTAATTTTTCAAGACGACTTCACTGACCACATAAGAAATATAAAGTTCATGTGTTGGTATATAAGTCTTGATCTATCTAGGTCTTAGCCATCCAGCAGAAAAGTATAAAAATGAAGAGTACATCATGGGGCCATAATATCATGCTGAGCTACAAATGGCTATGGTCGACAACTTCTTTGAATAACTCGCTATTGTTGTGGAATACTGGACTGTATTGGATTGTGGTGTCGAGTTCAAGCACCTAAGTTAGTTGAATGACAATGGAGTGCCCACCTTTGACAGGTGTAGACAAAGGAAGGGGTGTAGAAAGGAAGAATCATGATGTGTGTGTATAGACAGTACAGTTGGGATAGATAACGCTGTGTTTCTACATAATTCTTTGAGAGGCAAGATCTGCAGTAATGGTGGTTGAACAGGATATTATGTCGGCTTCTAGTACTATGGTCATCCACTAGGAAAATAATTATTGAATTTTTGATATAATTCATGTATAAAAATAAGATAAGTAAGCAGCTACACTCTTAATTTACTGATAAAAGACATCTGCTAAAATAATATCTGTAAATATAATATCATATATGCACCTTGTACGGTACCAAAACATTATGAAAACAGTTTGCAATGTATTAATGTATCAAATCTGTCTTGTTAAGGTGTCTTGAAACTGTCTGATTGATATTTGTACTTCAATAAAATAAAAATAAATAAAGAAAAAAAGAAAGAAAAAAAGTTAATTTTTCATAAACTCAATTATGTTATATTTGATAACTTAATTTTTCTAAGACTTTAATTATTCTATTGGCTTTTCAAATTCAAATGACATTTGCTTATGTTTATTTTGAGAGATAAAGTGTGGCAGCCTTCTCTCAGCTGTGGCCCTTCCTCCTCTGAGTGTGTGGCATGGGACTTCATGACACTGTGAGAGCAAGCCACTTGAGACTTGGTGACGTTTGCCACTGTTGGTGCCTCTGGAAGTCTACACAGGTAACGTGAGGCCAGGAGAGTTGAATTATTCTCCCAAGCACATGGCTTAGAACCTAAGAACCGTGGATCTACATAGTTCCAGAGCAACCATTACAAGCAGAGTCCTTTGCTTTTTCTTTCCCTTGCCAACTCAAACAGTGGGAAGTGAACTGTCCATTAGAATTCTGGTCACTAATTCATGATATGGCATTAAAAATTTAAAATCTATCTCTTTTGTCAAGCACCTTTCCTTTTATTAATTATCTAATACCATAGTCTCCATTGATTAATAACCCTCATTCAGGCATTTCCAGCTTATTGAAAAGGTCAGTCTAGGTATCATTACATATATGCAAGAAAGTTTATTTTAAAATTATTAGAGCATTTAAAATGAAGACAAATAAAACCCAGTCTCAAAGGGTTGTGAACAATTCATAGAGGATTGCTTTTAACAGTAATATTAAGGAAGTTTGCTCTTCAGCATGAAGTCCACAGAAGCTAACACTTTAAATACAAATCTCGTCCTCTGGAGGCAGAAAAACTGATAAAGAGCTGGAATCCAGGAAGGAAAACAGCCCTGCAGAGGGAGGGCAAAATTCCAAAACATACTCTGAAAACAAGTGCCTGATATTTTTATTGATGTAATTTACTTTGAAAGGGAGTCAAGTAAATATTTAAAGAACAAAGTCAATAATTCTCTTTTTATTTGGTCAGACAAATGCAAAGGCCACTCCTGACATGCTGGGCTCCCAGGAAGCAGGACCACTGCAGTGATTTTCACCCTGGAGTTGCTGCCAGTGCGTGAAGGGCTTGCATATTTGCATAATGTAGAGCAATGTGTTAGCAGTACAAGGAAATGTGGGCTAGAGCAGCTGGATCTGGCAAAATTAATGAGACCTCAAAGAGAACTAACTCCTTTAGCCTCCCCTAAATGTTCCCGAGATCTTTAGAAAGTGAGCATTTTGGAGGTAGGTGGGTGAGAACAGATGTTTCCTAAGATGCCTTCTATTTCTACAGATGGTACGTACAAGGTGCCACAGAAACTGAGCGAGTAGGAATTTTTTAAAATCTCTTATATTTGCATGTGGAAGAACTGAGGCTCAAACATATTGAGAAGCCTCTTCAAAGACACTCAGGCAGGACGTCCTTCATGGAGAATGGAAACTGGCATCACTGGACTTTAGATCCATCTAGTGCCATATGTGGACTTAACTATTCCTCAGTGTCTTGGAGGATGTTGTGTCCCGAGGGTGGCACCATAAGCACACAGAAAATGACTGCTGATTGCTCATGAGATCCATCTTGCCTGTGTATGCAGAGATTTGCAGTCTTAGAGCAAAGACCGTGCAAGTGAAAATGTGAAATGAAGCTGTTTCCTCAATCCAGCATGATTCGAAGACCCTGTCTCCCAGCTCCTACCTGATTGGTTTTTCTGACATATCTCATTATGCCTCTTCTCGAAGTTGCTTTCTTTGGCAAATTGGCTGGTCCACTGGCCTTGTTTGGCTCTCGAGGGATTGAAAACTAACTTCATGCAAGGACTTCAGTAAGTAACCAGTAAGGTGCAAGCAACTAAGCCAGCACTCAGTAGTTCAGCAGGATCAGGATGCACAGCCTGGTCTCATGAGCTCAACAAAAGAACTCTCCCAAGTCATGGATCGCGGTGGGACTCGATCGACTGAGAGCTCTGTTCTTCTGATTCTTCTGGTTCTACTCCAGGAAATTTCTTCTCTTTCTTTGTTTTGCTTTGTTTTGTTTTTTATCTTTTACTTGTTACAGGGTCTCACTATACAGCTCAACCCATAGTAATAATCCTGTCTCAATCTCCCCAGTGCTGGGATTATAGGTGTGTGCCACACCCAGTTTTGGTGGCCAGCACAGAGTAGGGCAACATGGCATGGAGTACTGGGGATTGAACCTGGGCCCTAATGCTTGGACTCTTACACTGCTGAGTTATCTCCCAAGCCCTCTAGGAAATTTCTTGAGTTTACTTTCATGAGGATTTCTTTAAATTTTGGTGTCTATAAACTTCTAGGGATTCTCCTCTATTTTTAAAATCAGCTAAGAAAGTGATGACCTAGGAGCTGACTTGTATTTGCATTTCTTTCATATTTTAAAGCGAATATGAAAAAATAAATATGAATGAAGTTTAGCATTCATTTCTCCAAACTCTTAAGACATCTGCCTTGTTGTTCTACCTTATAATTAATGTAATATAATTGTGGTGCCACAGACTGAAGAGTAATGTGAAGTGCTTAGCCACGTGAGCCTGGCATGGTCCTCAACGTGAGCTAGTCCCTTAGTGTCACACAGCTTCCTGGAAAGTGTTTTGTCCATGGTCCCAAAGTGACTCCCTCACAGATGAAACTAGGGTTGGGACAGTAGACTTCCCATAGCTCATCCAATTTCTAATACTGAGTCATGATACTAATAAGGATTTTGAGAGGCAAAATGTTCAACCATAGATTTTTCTTTTTTAATATATTGAATTACAGGGCCGGGGAGATAGCTCAGTAGAACAAGCGCTTGCCTGGCAAGTGCAAGGGCCTGAGTTCAATCCCCAGTTCAGCCAAAAAAATTGAACTGAAAATGTTTTCAGAGAGTATTAGAAATAGGATGAGCTATGGGTAGTCTACTGTCCCAACCCTAGTTTCATCTATGAGGGAGTCACTTTGGGATCATGGGCAAAACACTTTCCAAGAATCTGCGTGACACTAAGGGACTACTAGTTCATGTTGAGGACCATGCCAGGCTCCAGTGGGAAGGAGTTCACACTTCCCTGCAGTCTGTGGCACCACAATTATATTTCCTGACTTAAGAACATGTGTATCCTGCTCTATGCTTATAGGAAACAGGATTCCTAGGGACACACACAAAGTACTCACCACTGTGTGTTTGGAAAAGACTACAGATCAGGTTCTCAGAATGTTCTGACAAGTCTCAGGTACAGTCTGGTTCTGCAGGTTAGGAAAGGCTCATCTGTTATATTCTCACTTATTTGTGGCTATTTGGGTAATTATGGAGCACAAGACATCGTAATTGTACATTAATGAGGAGTTAAGTACAATTAAGTGCTTTAGTAGCTGCTAGTGATTATTAGCCTTAAAGAAAGGGTAATTTTAGTTTAAGTAGTACCTGCAGCTTTTCAGGCTGAAAGAGGGTGGACGGTAACAGCTCTTCAAAGCACTGACTACAGAATATGTGAAGAGCAAAGGATAAATTTCAGAAGGGAATGCACCTTTCAAGTGACATCACTCCATCAAATTAGGGCTTCTCTAAGAAGGGACTGAAAACACATGAGGGCTCTGAGAAGCCCTCAGGAGATTTCAAGTCAGGAGTTCCTGTCTTACTACCTTTGACAAGCTCTGTGTTTGAGTTCCAAGATCTTTTACTTCTAAAATTGATGAGTCCTATTATCTCTATCCCCAGGGATGTCCTGCAACTCAAATGAAATGAAAGATCTAGAAGTGCTTGGAAATTATAAACATGAGCCAGGGCTCACTGCTGCCTATACTGGTCATGCAGGTCACCTTTTATTATACCCTGGAAAACATTCTGGATGCCTTCCATACAAGCACAAGGCAGAGCTGGCACAGAGGCAACCCTACAATATAAGTCAGGTGCACATAATGTTTGGCTTAAATACTGAAGCAGCAGAGGGGTTTTCCAAGATCTCCCCACATGGGATCCCAAGGACACCTGGAGGAAATGGATTCATTTGGCAGAGCTCAGGAGCCTGAGACACGTGCGCATGTCACCAGTCAGGTAATGCTCTTCTGCTGCTGAAGACCACAGGATAATGTGAAGTCCTTGGGCACTGTGGTCTCCACGTTATCTAGTTCCCCGGTGTGGCTCATCGCCCCAACTTGCCCGTGCTCCCAAGGTGACTCACTCACAGATAAAACTAGGGTAGGGACAGTTGACTCCCCATAGCTCATCTAGTTTCTAATACTCTCGGAATATATCCTTAATTCCCCCCTCCGGTGACCCAGTGGGCAAAGGATGTTCACCTCAGAGCACCTTAGGGTTTTCCATCCTTCGTCTCTGGTGATCATCCTGCTCCCGGAGGCTGCTGTTGTTGTGAGAAAACAATGGCAAGAACACCTGGAAACAGTGCTGGGCTGCATTTCCGGGTTGAGTGATAAAACTCTTCGCACTGGGTTCATGTCAGTAGAGCAAGCAGTTGCTTATCTCCTTGTCTTTCCTTAGCCTAAGGAAATAGATCCGTTTTTCTCCAAAAGGCAGAAATAAAGAGGATGAAGAAACCTGACTGCTGAGACAGCATCCCAGCCACAGAAAGCACTCAGCCAGGCTCTTCCATGCTTATTCCTCTCCTTGCCAGCCTCCTCTCCTGGGCTCCTGTCAATCTTAGGGGCTGGTGGCCTCCCCACTCATGGTGCTGTGTATTTCTTTTTCTCCCCTTCCACTTTCTTCCTTTTTGTCTCTTTTTCAACATGGCAGTAACAACTATATATAGCAAAACCTTATATAGAGCTGCCAACTGAGGTTGCGCCTAACAGTTATGATAAATTATCTCCCTTTAATAGAAGAGAAAAACTAAACTTCAAAAGTTACAAGATCAAGGAAGCCTTGTTCAAACTCCAACTGGATTAGAGATGAGAAGGAGCTAAAATTTCTGTCTCCTACTTCAAACTCTTAAGACACCAAATTCCCTATTTACAAAGCTGATCTCTGGGCTCTCAAGCTGAGTTCTCAGCTCAGCTTGGTCCACCCACACTGGCCAGATTCTCCGCGGTGCAACAACAAGAGACCTAGGATAGAAACCACGACTTAATTTAGCAAAAAGTGCCCTCCGAGGTGGTCTCTAAGACTCCAGATGCAGATAAATGACAGAATTTCCTGGTTGTAAGGTGATTTTGATTTAAAAAAAATAAAAATTCCAATAATTTGCCCCATTTCTATTGCTGGAATTCACAGTGCATGGGAACTACCTTTTGTGATGATGAAGTTTCTTTTTAATAATTTTATTGCGAGGGCTGGGGAGATGGCTCAGTGGAATAAGCGCTTCACTGGCAAGCGCAAGAGCCTGAGTTCAATCCCCGGTTCCACAAAAAAAAATTACTAATTTTATTGAGAAACAAATAGCAATGAGGCAATTTCAAAACTGATCGTTAGGACAGTTTCAATAATTAATACATTGCATGCTGTTGTCTTCTAAGTGGTTATTCATAGTACAAGACACGGACATGATATCCTGTCCAAACACTATTAGTACAAAGCCTTCTTATTGAATTAAGAGAAAGTAATTGTACATCCATCCTAAGTGTTTTGAATGTACAAATTAAAAAAATGGTCCTTCATTTGTGTTTTGTCAGAGAAGGGTATTCCATTGTCATTTAAATATTGTGGGTGCATAAATTCATGTACTATATTCCAATACAGTCCAGTAGCCCATAATAGTAGAAGGCTTTCCATAGGACTGACAATGTTAGAAGTTGTTAACTTGAGCCTTTTATAGCTCAGAATATTAACATAGCTTTATTTTTTATGCTTTGTTTTTATAGTTTTCTGCTGGATGATTAAGACCAAGATAAAGCAAGACCAATACATCAAGAAATACAAATTTTGTATCTGATAAGGTCACTCAAATCCCCTCAGGATTGATCCTGAAACCCTGTACCGCAGTTTGTAGATCCTTTGTCAGTGTCAGCCATGCGGATGAGTCATAGCCATTGCTTGACCAATTTGCTCTCTGTGAAAGCCTGAGAGAGCGTTTTCTCTCCATGTGACTCTTCTTAGGCAGACTATACATCGTCGATCACTTTCCCCCTAGGCCCCATAATCTCTGTTTTAAGGGGATCATAGCCAGATTTTTTTTCTCCCATACTCCTTCGCTGTGGGATGGAAAGCTTGGCCTTTTGTTTGGAGACACACGGTGATGGGAGATGAGCCTGGCATGAGCAAACACAGCAACCCCACTTCTCTCCACAGACTTCTCTGGCCTTAGAAGAGGAGAATGTAAAACCCTGTGCTCATGTTCACAAACCTAACCATGCTGTCTTCCCAGATTTCACTCTGCTCTTTCTGTCCCACAACTGATCCAGTTCTGAGCAACTTCTGCTAGAGCGGACAGCAGGCAGCATCTGAGGATATCTAGGAGATTTATACAGTTCTGAAGAGTGGATCAGCACAGGTGAATGTAGGACTGAGTAGACTTTGTTCATGGGTGCTCAGGGATGTGTTCCACACTTTCGGGTCCCCAGTATCCATGCTGTGTCCCAGGAGTGCTGCCTTCATGCATGCCCAGCCGGCCAAGTCCAGTCCTTTGCCTGGGCATGCTCCAGAACCTGTCACTGAATTTGATTCCTCTTCCATGTGTGTGCGCTGCCATGGGCAATGGATTTGATGTCATTTGCCTGTACTCTTTTCTGTTTCTGAAAACTCTTCTGCCTGGTCCTGGCAGGAGGTGACCACTGTGAAATTGGCTGAGGTCTCCAGATTGGAAAATAGAGAAGGCCCAACTGGAAAGGGAAGCTCCTCACAGATAGGTAACAGTAGTTTCAGGTTGGAAACAATGGTTTTTTTTGTTTTTTCTTCTTACAAATAATCACTTAAAATCTTGAAATAAGGAAATTTAAGGGTAAAAGAGAGTCAAGAAAAATCAAATTCAAGAAACTTACTTTGAGCATAAAATTCTAGGGGCAGTTATTTGGGTAATTATAGAACTGTTGAGTTAGAACTAATGAAATCATCATGTAATATTGTGATGTTTTTCTCCTCCCTTTTTGAAATAGAGAATAAATCCCCCTGTGAATATATATTTCGGTAGAACTTTCTGGTTTTGAAGAGTCTTGCTGCCTGCTACCAGGTGAGTCCAACCTCTGAGCCTCCCTTTGACAGGCTTCAACATTCTACGTGACTGATTGGGCTGCACAACCAGTTTGCACATAAATGAATTTCAGAGTTCTGCTTAACAAGAAGGCAAAATAGTGATCAAAGACTGCAGTTGATTAGAAAGGAAAAAGAAAAGAAACTTGGAGACAAGAAGAGGCAGAAGGGAAGGGGTGGATTTATGATACAAGTGCGTAAGATCAAACCAGTAATGAACGGGACAGCCTCGATGCCTCCAGAGGCCCCATACTCGCTCCTGTGGCTGGTGGGGCTGATAAGCAGTGGTCATGGATGACACATGTGTTGTGCTTTTCCACTTACTGAGTCCTTCAGTTGCATTACTCACTTTGATCTCAGCAGTCCGCTAGGAAAGCTAGGCCAGAATGCTGATTCCCACTTCACAGCTGACACTGAGCAAAGCAGTGGTTGCCCCAGGAGATCCAGTTTGTTGTTTACACCCTCATGATGGTGTCAGTCCTTGCCAAGAAGGCTGGAACCACCTACACCTCTCCTACTGGAGTCCACATCCTCAGGGAGGAAACCACTGGTCCCCTGCTAAGAGGAATCCTGATAATTGCCTCAGGCATGTGTCAGGTGCTTGTAGCAGTTCCATTTGTGAAATTTGACTTCCTCAAGAAATTTCCCCCCAAATTTATGTTCTAGTTTTCCTACATTTCCAAAAGTGTAAATATTTCTGAGCAGAAAGATGGTAAGATGGCAAAAAGGATATGCAGAGCCTGCAGTGAGCACAGAGAATCAGGAAGGGCACTCAGTGCCAGATACAGGAGGCAAAGTGGAAATAGGTAGTGAATACTTAAGATTTCACACAATGTATTACAGTAGGAGACACAGGAATCCCCTCAAACTCTTCCTCACTTTAAACACATTCATTTTTGGTATTTTCTGTAACAAACTTGAGTTCTCTTTCCTGAGGGTCTTTACCAATTGTGATCAATAATTCAATAAAGGGGGCTGCGGAGATGGCTCAGTAGAATAAGGGTTTCCCTGGAAAGTGCAAGGGCCTGAGTTCAATCCCCAGTTTTGAAAAACAAAATCAATACGGGTTGCAGCGGAGCACCATCCAACAGAAAAGCAGCTCATAAAAATGTGACACAGAGTCCTCACCCACCTTAGTCACCAGTTTCTGACATCATGTGACTTCTAGCTCTTCTCCAAAGTCACCATGACCATGAAAGGGAGATGTTTTGGATCCATTCAGGACACTGAGACAGCCAGGACAGAGTAGCTAAAGACCCTCAGGAAATAGGGCTCCAGAGCTGCTGCAGGAAGTGGCGAGGACAATGCAAGGAGTGTGTGCAAAGCCAGGGGAGACTTGGAGGGGGATTCAGGGCAATGTGTGCTTTACTGTAAGCACATTTTAAAATTTAGGTTTTCATCTCATTTTTCAGTCACATCTCAGAAGTATCTCAGCTTGCTAAGCTTTCTGTACTTTCTAATCTCTCCTCAATGGGAAACTTTCACTCTCAGTAGCAGTCAACTTTTCTCCTTTTCCTTTGTTTCTTTTCCCTCCCTTGGTGACTCGTGGGTTAAGTCAGTTGTTTAAAGCACCTGCTTGGGTAAACTCAGTCAGGCACAGAGGACCATGGTTTGATCCCCAACTCCACAAGCTGCACAAGACCAGCCCTTAAGGCAGCCTGAGCCAGCAAAAAAAAAAAAAAGAAAAAATCCTCCTTTCTCTCCCTTTCTGCCCTTCCTTATTCATTTTGGATTTCCTGTGCTAGACTAATTTTCATATACTTAGAATGAACCACAGCCTTCCTGTTTTCTACTGTATCACACTTCTGGAAATTTAGTGACTTGTGGACAGAAATGAAGCAAATTACCTTGCTGTCTCCTAAGCCAGAAGTCTAAGAAGAGTCCTGTTGGTCTAGCATCAAGGTTTGGGTGCAGCTCTGTTTCCTTCTGGGGGTTTTTAGAATGGAAAAGAAAGCCAGGCCTCACCCCACGTCCTGCTTAGGTTCCCATCTCCCTACTCTTCCTCCTGCCCTTCTCTTCCACTTACACTAACCCTGTGAGTGCCCTGGATCCAGTTCAATAGCCCAGGATACCCTCTGTTTTGCGGTCATCTGATTAACAACTTAAATTCTATCTGCAACTCCTGTTTCCCAGTGCTAGTTTCCAGGGCTTGGGCAGTAGATATCTTCAGGGATCACTAATGTGCCTATGGCACTGTGTCTAAAGTATTAGCATATGATTTGCTAGCATTGTCTCACTCCTGCAATGACCACTCATAGTACTAACCACCTGCATTTTCTAGGTAAGAAAACTGAAGGTTTAAAAGGTGGAATAGCCGTCCATATTATAGATAACCTTCTCAAGGTCTCAGATTCAGAAATAAAGAGTAGCTGGAATTTGAACCAGAGGCAACTGTTTTATCCCAGTGAATGGAAATTGTATCTATCTGGTTACCTGAACTCTTAACCAAGGCATCCTAGAGTTTCTAACTTTCTTTCCACGTTTTCCATGTTCCATCCCAGAAGCCTGGTGGAGTCTACATTCCTAAACCTCTGCATAGGTGCTCTAGCCTAGGTGCTGCCTCTATCTGCAATCCGGGGCACCTCTCTTGCAACAGAGCCACCACCACTAGTAATTAACTCACAGGGTTAGTGTAAGTGGAAGAGAAGGGCAGGAGGAAGAGTAGGGAGATGGGAACCCAAGCAGGACGTGGGGTGAGGCCTGGCTTTCTTTTCCATTCTAAAAATCCCCAGAAGGAAACAGAGCTGCGCCCAAACCTTGACGCTAGACCAACAGGACTCTTCTTAGACTTCTGGCTTAGGAGACAGCAAGGTAATTTGCTTCATTTCTGTCCACAAGTCACTAAATTTCCAGAAGTGTGATACAGTAGAAAGCAGGAAGGTACTGTGGTAATGGGTCTTCCACTAGTACTCTGCTCAACAGCCCTTCTTGTAGACATGCAGCTCTTCATGCATGCCTCCCTTAACGTACACACTGACCTTCACAAGCATCCATCTATCTTTAGGTTAAATTCTTTCTTCAGCATGTGTCACCTCAGAAGTCATATTTCCCAGGACTCTTTCCTGACCACCTTCCTCACAGTCCAAATGGTGTCATGACCCTCTTGCCTCTCACTCCCATGAAGGTCACAAGTGACATGTTCATCATATCAGGTTTAATCATGCAAACAGTCTGATCTATAATGGGTAGACTGGCATGGTGGTGAACTACAATCCTAGTACTCTAGAAGGCTGACGTAGGAGGTGCTCAAGCTGGGCAGCTTAGAGATTTGGAGAGATTCTACCCCAAAACAAGACTTAAGATGAGGTCTGGGGATGTAACAGTGTAAAAGCCCTGGGTTCACTTCCAAAAAAAAGTAATAATAGCTACTCTGGATAAGTGTCAAAAGCACTGCATGACGTGCCAGCTGCCACTTTTCAAGTTCTTCTTGCCTTTAACAGCTTGATGTGTATGGCTTCTATTGTGGCACCAAGTCTTGGCTTTTGGAAGTCTCTAGGCTTACGAATTAGCGTTGACTACTTCCCTTGGATGATCGATCTCCTAGCCAATACTAACTTTCGCCTTTATGGCTCTATTCTTAGCACTTTCATTTCCAAAGTGAAGTATTCAACAGCTTCCTGGACAACACCGTTCATCTGCTTTACAAATGACACTTAATGTGTTTAAAGGAAGACTCTTGGCTTTCCACAGAAAGAGAGAAAACCTTTCATCCCACAACTCAAGACCTAGATCTGGGGTCATTTTTTCCCTTAAACTTTCTCTTTCTTTCATGATCTATAAGCAATGACATCTTGGACATCTTCTCTGTTCTACCAACAAAGTAGGCGCCAGCCCTGCCTACTCCGCCCCTCCGGGGACTCTCAGCATCTCCCTCACTCTCCTCCCAGATGACTCCAGCTACCCCTCAAGCTAATTTCAGTGATCTACCCTACTCCTCCTCTGGTCGCCAGAGTGGGCTTTAATTCCAATCTCCTCACCTCACTTCTGGCTTATACTCTTCCTGGGGAGTTCCTCCGCACTTAAAATAAATCCAACCTCTGAATTCTTCACACTCAGGGCTTATGTGTGATGTCATTTCTTCAGTGAGGGTCACCCTCAGCCAGTCATCTAATTATCACAGATTACAAGGCATCAGTCACCCCAGTACCTCTTCACCTCCAGAATCAAATTCAGTGATGGCAGTATTGGCATATTTTAGTTTAGTTTACTCATTTGTAGAATGTACTGCTTGACTCTTGGGGTTAGGATTAGGATTAGGGCTGTTATGAGATGCATTCATTATTCTACATTCAGGGACTGACAGTAATGTTTGCAGGCTCAGCTCAGTGCATTTGCATTTCTCCTACACTAGTCTTCCAAATACTCTCCCCCAGTATTCACTTTCCTACTCTTTGGTAATGTGTCCTCTGACCCTGAGCTGTCAACTGAATGGATTAAGAAATAACTAACAAATTAATAGAGCCCTATTCTTGGTGTGTATGTGGGTGATGGACATGTAAACCAGAACTGAGTGGGAAAGGCCATCCTGGATAGGAGTGGAGAGGAGCCACA
The DNA here is from genome assembly GCA_004027165.1 of Ctenomys sociabilis. Taxonomy (NCBI): domain Eukaryota; kingdom Metazoa; phylum Chordata; class Mammalia; order Rodentia; family Ctenomyidae; genus Ctenomys; species Ctenomys sociabilis. Next base: position 42,264 of record PVKA01002802.1, read on the forward strand.
TCCTCTGGGGACAGGCACACAGCAAGGCTTTGCTTTTCATGCCTCTGATTGAGGGGCAGCTAGGCAAGAAAGAGGGGAGCATGGACCATGGGGCAGAAAGGACTGAAGGTGTGCCTGGTTTCAGCCAGTTACCAGCTACATGGCATCCAGCATTTTGCTTAGGTGCCCTCAGTTCTTACAAAGGCACTTCTAGAACTGTGACCAGTCCATGGCAAAGACCAACAGACTTACCATGCTGTTTGCACATAGAAGAAGCTAAACATACGTAATCCAAATATCCAAAATATAAAACTCTCTCCAAAATCTGAAACTTCCATCAAAAAATGGGAAAGTCTATGTTGAACCTCATGTGACAATATACAAACTGCAACAAAACCACACATAAAACATATATAATTAACTTTAGGCTATGTAGTTGAGGTGAATATGAAATTAAAGTTATGTTCAGACTTCAGTCTGTTCTATAAGACATCTCACTATGCACATGTAAATCTTTCCAGCCCTGAAACACTTCTGGCATGGAAGCTTTCAGACATGGGACTCTCAACCTGCAGCTGCTGAGCTGTCCCAGCAATTTTAAGAGATAAGGACTTCAAAAAAACAACAACAACGACGCTGTGGTTTAAAGGGCTGAGCACTCACTGGACATGGCAAGCAGTGAGTAGCAGTCAGCTTTCTTCTCCTTGCTCTACTTTGCCTTGCTCTTCCTTTATCACTGAGAAATTCAGAAACCGATATTTTCTAGCAGAATAGGGATTTGAACCCACAGTCTTCACAGTGAGTTGTATCCCCAAGTCCCTCACCCCATTTTGTAAGAGTCTCACTGCTAAGTTGTCCAAGCTGGGCTCATACTTGCTGTCTTCCTGCTTCTACCACCCAGATGGTGGAATGATAGCCTACGACCCCAAGCTCAGCTCAGCAGTAGATGTTTTGATTTCTTAGTTGTATCCTCTTAGTGGCTTGTCCCAACTTTCTGGTTTGCACTGGGTTGTCTGTGAAAGTAAGTATCTAAAAGTAAAGTCATGCCAAAGAGGGAAGGCACGATCCTACCACAGCATGTACCTGGCCTTTGTCCTTCTGGAACAGCGGTCATTCCTTCCATAAGCCATGTGAAAGGAGGAAATCAGATAGCTGAGACTGGAGTAAAGAGGAGCCCCTCTCTTGGCGCCTACCTGCCTACCTATCATCCCCGCACTCTGGAAGGCCGAAGCAGAGATCACACACGAGATAGTAGCCTGGGCAACTTAATGGCTCAGGGTAGACTTCCTCAAAGCAAAACATGGAAAAGGGCTAGGGGTGTAGCTCAGTGAGAAGGCCCTTGCATTAATCCCCAGTCCTGGAAAATAAAAGTCTGTCCTTTGGAAGAGTAGAAGTCACACTGGTAAAATTGTTAAAATGTGTATCACAGACTCACAGTTTTATAAAAGAACGTTTTGGAGAGAAGAGGAACAAAGGGTGAGTAAAATCATAGTGAAAAGAAGGTGGATGGGGAATTCAGGGTCTCAAATAAAAGGTAATAATTAGGAACAGAACCTAAAAATATTTGTAGATAATTGTGATCATAACATACTCTATAATTTAAGGTCTTATAATTTTGAACACAGCATCAAAGTTAATGATAGTTAATACAAACTGCATTCTCCAAAAGGCAACCACGATGTAAAGGAAAAACTTTTCCTTTTCTTTTTTAGCTTAGCTTCTCCCCATCCCTAATTCCTTGCTCAGTCAAAAAGGGATTTGATTACCTTTTTGTTGTCCTCAATTTAGGGTGACTTTCTTTGACATCTAGAAAAGTCTTTACCCTCCAAGAGCAGTTTGTATTCTGTGCAACTTTTTGTTGTGGACTTTAGATTACTAGAGCTTCACTGACCTCAGGGAGTCTCCTACATGTCCAGTTCTTTCTTCTTAGAGATAAAGAGACCTGGGAGTAATAAGGTTAAATAGCTCACCCCACATCACACAACCACCTGTGGATTGAGTATCTTGCTTTCTTGTCCTGTGTTGACCACAACTGGCCAAATATCAGGATTGTGATGGGCATTCCTGATTCATCTGTGTATTTATGTAAAACTGGATTGTTGATAATGCCTTTTGCAACTGATCTGCTGTGCTTATTGAACCCTAAAATATGAGGACAGCCTTACGTCACCTTGTACATGTGACAGCCTCTGTCACAACATCTGCCTCTTCTTGACAATAATGTTGGAGCCAGAACAGGCTCAGACTGTTCTGCTTTCTCTCTGTCATTTTTAACACCATATTCTGTGCCCACACTGCTTTTCTTTTTTATTATTTTTTTCATTTTATGCATTTGGTATAGGGTCTCACTATTCAGCTTGGGCTCATAGTGATCTTCCTTTTTCTCAGCCTTCCTAGCGCTGAGATTATAGGCATGCACCACCACACCCAGACTCAGTCCCCCAATCAGTGTGCCCTGTCGGGGGGTAGGGGGGTAAGGCTAATGCTGCATGAGGGACCGGAGATCGAACCCAGGTCCCTGCACTTCCCAAAGCAGGCACTTAGTCTCTCATGGTGAGCTATCTTCCCAGCCTCACCATGTCTTTCTACCTTTTTTTAACCTTATTCCATACTTTAAATCTTTTATTCTTATTCCAGGAACATACTTTTCTCTCAAACTTCAGTTCCTCTTACGCTTACTTGATCTTGTTTTATTGTGTCTGTCTGGGTGTGTCCCCAGATGCTTGAGTCTCTTTAAAATTGAAGAGTTTGGTGAACTACTTGTAAAAATGAACATTCTTAGCTACTTTGTTTTCATCTTGGTGATTCACAGCTGCTCCATAGCTCTCTTTGGAGCCCATAGCAACCCACAGAAGAGGAGGCCCAGAAGGCTGAGCAAGTTGGATACACCAGCGTTCCTTCGGCTGGTCTCTGGACTGGCATGCCAATTTTTATTTTTAACAGGAACCTGCATGTTCTTTCCATTAAATCAATGTCTAGCATTCATAACTATGCCTAGGAATTGTAGACAATTTGCTGTATGGGGACAAGATAGTTCTTTTTATCCCTAAGATTAACTAGGTACTGTAGTCTCATTCTCCATAATTTATTCCGGATAGCCACCACATATTTCAGAGTTTTAAATTTGCACTGCATTTTGCCTATTTGAGCAGACAGTCCTCTTCTCTCCCTACCTTCATATCTTTCCCAGGTCTCTTAAGATGAAAACACAGCTTTTCCAGACTGTGTGTAGCTGCCCAAGTTTATGGCAAGCTTTCTCTTATGATTTCTGCACTGGAATCTTGCCTATGAAATGTGTCCAACTCTTGCTAGGTAATTTCTCAGTTTGACACTAATTCCAATCATGTTGAAACAAAACAGACTTGTGAGACATAAGCTCAGCTTTTAGCTTCTAAGAACTTATTTTTTTTTTTTCATTCAGTGCCAGGATTAGAAATCTGTTGAAGAAAGGGTAGAGCTCTGTCGGGCGCTCATGGTTGCTGGCTGGTGGAGGGCAGTGTACAAGCAAAGCCCGTGCATTGCTTGACTCAACAACCCTCGGCACCATCCCCACTGAGACACAACACACCACAGACCTGTTTGTTGTTGCTCTTGCACATCCGTGGCTCAGTATACAGAAGGTCTTTGGCAAGTTAGCAATTCCTTCTTTTACAGCACCTGCCACCAGCTGCAGGAAATGCTGAGTGCACTTCCAAAGATCTCATTACCCTTGGTAGTTCTTTCTTAGATGCTTAGAGTTTCGCTCCTTAATTAGGGGCCACTCCCAAGCTCTTTTAGAACAGCATAAAGTCACCAAGGCAGCCTTTCACCTCCTGGGAGAGTCTGCGCCCATGCTTTTCAGTACAGCTCCAACCTCTACAAATCTTGGTGTGCTGGGTGGTAGCTCTCTGGCCTGGAGGGTGGAGTGGGCACAGACCAGAGTCCTTGCCCATTGCTTCCACCTCTCCTTTTCTGGATTAACCAGGTAAGTGTGAGAAAGAGCTCTGGCTCTCCTTTTCTGATGGACTTCTTGCAAAGCAAGTCATTGTGATCTAGGAAACTTCACCTGCCTATAGAGGGGTAGGGAGAGGGGAGAAATCAGGAGTCATTGCAGTCTTGAAAAGGCTCAGCTTTAGAGTCATACAGATGTGTCATTTCAACTCTGAGATCAGAAATCCTGTGACTGAAAAGGAAGTGGCACATCAATGTGGTTTAGTCCATGTATAAAAGGGAGCACATATTAGTTCAAAATGTGTATAATGTGCCCGTCACACAATAGATGCAACATAAATGTGGGCTTCCTGCCCAGATGTTCTATACAGGCACTGGTACCTCCTTCTGCGCTAGTATGCCAGGCGCCTGCCTAGCCCTGCCCAAGAGGATTTCCCCTTAGTTTCAAAGTCCACCCAAATGGCCCATAGGAACACCATTCTGAGATCCTTACTCATTCCTTTACCAAACCTCTGGATTTGCACGGGAGTCTTCACACATTAGACTCAAGAAAATGACATTTCATGTTAAACTATGAACTCATGCCTTCCAGGAATGCATTAAATTGATAGTGGAGCTTGTGAGATGTTCCTGTGATTTAGAAACTCTATAAAGGTCTCAGAGGCTTTCAAGAAGTGTGATAACTTGCACACCTGTTGACTTTGACTGCACCGTCCATGCATCTTTGTCCATTAGTGCTACTGCAATAAAAAGCCATAAACTCATAAACAAGCAGAATTTATTTCCCCATCTTCTAGAAGCAGAGCAAGGTCCATGTTTCATGGTATAGCCCTGGTTCAGAGGATTGTCTGCTTTGCTTTTCTTCCCTCAATGAACAAGAGAAGTAAGCTATCTTGGGCCTCATTCATACGGGCACTGATCCGAGTGGCCTCGATCTAAGGAGCAGCAGCAAACTCCTCTTCCTAGGGATCACCATTGAAATTCAATAAACAAATTTGTGGGGGTAGAAGTATTATTGCATAGGATAGCATATACACCAATATTATTATGTGTTAAAATATGCATACTAGAATCATGTCATATTTTAATTACTTAGACTGATCTTTGGAAATAAAGAGTCATCTTTCATTTAGTAACAAAATATTTTCAGATTTATTTTATCCAAGGGCTTCAACATTTTTTAGTCAAGATCAAAAACATTTAAGTCACATTGCCATTGTTTTAATTTATTCTTTTCCCTGACCAGACATTCTTTTGTAAATATTTTTGTTAGCACCCATTCTTGGTGCATGGCACTTGCATTCCTCATGTGGTACTGATACGCACACAGGACACATATCACCCCTCTCCCTTCCCTCCCTGCCCTCCTCTTGATTCCCTTCACATCTCAGAAAGCTCTACCTCCCCATGTCCTTCTATCTTTAATTTTTCTCTTTGGTTATCACTTGGTTTCTCAGATAAGAGAAACTACAATATTTAGGTTTGTGAATCTGCTTTATTTCAGTTAACATTGTGAACTCAAGGTGCATCTACTTTTCTATAAACATCTCGAGATTTTCCTCCTTTATGGTAGAGTAGCATGCCACTGTGTGAATATACCACATTTTCTTTATCTATTTATCTGCTGATGGGCACATAAGTTGCATCCAAAATTTAGCTGTTATGCTAGAACCATGGATCACTGTAATAGATGTGTTCTTCAAAGTAACCATCATAAAGTAAAGATGAGGATTCTCTTTTCTCTGACTGTTTGGTGTTATTGAGCTATTTGTGAATCAATCTCCATGAACAAAGGGGAAAGATGAATATTGCCAGTATGTTGTTCAAGGACCATCATAAATGAAATCATAGCTATTGAACATTGAGTTACTTGTTGTTCTAAGGCGATAACACTGCTGTTTGAAGTTGTGAAGTCAAAAGGTGGTTGACGAAGGAGTAGAAAGACAGATGGGAGGGGGAGTTTGGGGGACAGTATGTGACTGAGGAGGAAGTGATGACAATAGACTCTAAATGGGGAGAGTTTACTAGTCAGTTTTCTGTTGCTACAACATGTCTGAGCTAGCTCATTTTCAAAAGTTTGCACCAGTTCACAGTTATGGAAGATCCAGGCTGCAATCTGTTGGCTCTGTGGCAAGACACACAGAAAGAGAAACCACTCACCTCAGGACCAGGAGACAAGAGAAACAGGAAGAGGCTATGGTGCCATGGTCTCCCCTCCCCCCCCCACCCCCGTGGTCACTCCTCCATGGCTGAGGAGCTTCTTCCAGGCCACAGTGATGAGAGCTCGAGCACCTCAGCAGGCCTCCTTGGTGTGAAAGCCTCCCACAAGAGCTCTGCAGATGAGGACTTTCGAATCAAGTACAGCCGGTGATCAGTGCTGGGACAGAGTTTCTTGTTTGTTCCAATAATCAGGAAGCATTTATTGAGTGTTCTTATCTCAGCTGCAGGTATCACCACAAAAGGGATACTGCCTCAAGGATTTGCTCACTCCCTGGCTGTCCCCACTCCAATATCATCTGGGAAACAGGCCACAGATTCACGTTGTCTGGCCTATCTGTCATGTGGACTGAGATACCTTAACTGGCATACCTTAACACTACTTGATACTTACACTAGTAAGTGATAAGTATAATAGTGATAATCAACTATTTTCTTTCTGATAAATACAGTTGCACAAATGTAGCTAAGGTTTGATTTCTTTTTTTTTTTTTTTTTTTTTTTTTTTTTTTTTTTTTTTTTTTGTATTTTAGGGAAGGGTTTACAGGGTACTTAGGGTCTCACTACTAGATTGGACTCCTAGTGATCCACCTGTTTACAGCCTCCCAAGAGCTGGGATTACAGGTGTGCACCACCACGCCCAGTCTCAAATGCAGTCTCAGCACACCTGAAGGGCAGGGCCAGCACCACAGGTGTGGGGATCAAACCTCAGGCCTCTGCACTTGCTTACAGGCACTTTAATCCACTGAGGTATTTGGCCCGTCCTGCATCAGACTTTTATGTGGGAAAAAAAGCACCTCAAAAGACAGGAACAGCTAGCTACTTCCTTTGACAATTGTGGTTTTTATTATGAATTACTTAAGGGAAACAGCATTTACAGACAGACTATCTCTTTCCTCCTGGGGAGAATATCAAGAGCTGTACCTGGATCCAGAAGGTAAATGCATTAGTGTTCCAAGCCAACCAATTATCTGTTAACATCTCAGCCATTCTTCCTTAGGTAGCTGTAGACTTGGACTTAGGTGGGTGAGAGTGGAGAGAAATATAAAGGAACTTGGGGAAAGAGAAACAATGGTCATTCAGGGCCAGGAGATAAGACTTAGCCTTGAGGATTTTGGCAATTAGCTAGAAGCATCATACGCAACTCAAAAACAATGGTATTATATCTTGTCCTAGTCCAGAACCCAAGGGATGAAACAACTCCAAGACCCTACAGAGTAAGTGCACTGCTCCTAGCAGTAACAGCTGCAGTTACTTTCCCTGGTCGTCAGGTCAGAATCATCTGTGGTCATTTAAAAAGTAACAAATGCCCAGGTTCTACCCTAGAGTACAGTCACTGAGTGACCTTGCCCTTGACCTCCACTCTCAACCCCCACAAAGACAAAATGGGAGACTGAGACAGGAAGGCCTCAAGTGCCAGTCCAACTTGGGTGATTTAGTGAGATACTGTTGGAAAATAGTAAATAAAACGTTGGACACTGAACCCAGGGTCTTTGTACTGATCTACATAGACAGAGCAGATGGAGACCATAGATGGTAGACCATCATAAGCTCTGCACACAGGTATCTTTTCATGTTGAGACTACTACACCATGAGCTACTGGAAGAAAGCAATCCAAGTTACCATCCCAGCCAGCCATGTGCTCTCAGCCTTCAACCCCATTTAGCCAGAGTGAAGAAGCCTTGGCTGAGCATGGACTCAGAATATTAGGGCTGTAGTCTCACTACTAATAGCTATAAGACATTGAGTAAGTCAGTTTTCTGTCTGATCTCCAAAGTAAAATGTCATGGTTGCCTCTAATATGTCCCAAATAATGGTTTCCACATGAACAGATTGGAGATTAATTTCTGGCTCCCAGAGGCAAAACAAGGGTCACCTAGTTCATTAATTTCCTGCTATCTTCCTGTCCTCTCCTCTAAACTGTGTTCTGTGTATCACAGCCCCAGTTCCTTCTGGTCTACCTTCTGCTCATCTTGCTCTTCATTAATTATTTGAGTGATGACAGTAAATAGGGAATGTAGAAAGATAGAATAAAAGCTGCTACCGGCCCAGATACTAGCCCCACATCTGCAGAATAAAGAGGTTCCTAAGAAAATGTCTTTGGGGAGATTGTAGTAGAATACAACTACCCTGCCAAGCCCCTTTAAATTTTCAGAGCACTTTCAGAAATATTGAACATGGCATCCTGCAAATTTTCAAGCCATTCTCTGAATCATCTAGTAAATATGGAATGTGGAATCCAGTAAGTATGGACATGATATTTACATATGGACAGTAAATATGGAATCTAGTAAATATGGACACTTTCAGGCTGAGAGTACATGGCTGGCTCAGACGGTCGCTTGGTTTGCCATCTTCCAGTGCCTTGCAGTCCAGCAGCCTCCAAATGAAAAGATATCTGAGCAAGCACTTTAGGGTGGTCTCCATCTCGCCAGAAGTCTTAAACCACCCAACTGATTGCATTCCAATTTTCTAGGGGTGCATTTCAGGCCTGGGAATTGTAAGTGACCAGGTTTCATGTTTATTGTGAGTACAACAGCAGATTAAATACTGATGAAGCGTTCTATACAGTTTTATTTCCCTCTATTTGGCTGTTTCCTGATTATACCAATATGAATGTCATAACCTTAAGTACAAGGATGGTGTTTTCCAATGTAGAACTACTTTTAATGCATTGTCACATTAACTTTCTTTAAATGAAAAAATATAATGCATTGAAGTAGATTTTTGATTGTTCAAGCCCATTGAAGGATATCAGTCCCAGATAGATTACACTGTTCAACTTTATAGAAATGGTGATATTACTGTTTTACATGTACTACTCCAGTTTTCCAAACTTTTCCCTTAGTACCTTACAAACTGTATTAATGCTTCCTTTTCTTAGTTCTGTATTCCCATAAATTCAAAGTCACTTTTGAATGGAAGTAACAGAGATTAGATGAAAATGCAGAGTGGCTCTTTGCGTTGTATGTTTTTATTCTTCTTGGAAATATCAAGACACACCCCCTGCTTAGACAGGCGCAGGGACTGGGGCTCTATCCCTGGTGTGCTATGCCAGACCTACCCCTGGGGCACACTGAGACTGGGCATGGTGACGTGCACCTGTCATCCAGTGCTTGGGAGGCTCAACACGGGAGGATCACTATGAGTCCAATCTGTGTAGTGAGACCTTGTAGAGCCTAAACTAAATACATAACAAAGATACACCCTCCAAAAGGTTTATCTTCTCAATCTAAAATTCTTTACTTTCACTTCCATTCAATGGCAAAGAATAGTTGCTGAATTCAGACAGTACCAAAAGAACTCTTAAACCTCAGTGGACTTTTTGATCCATGTGCTCGGTATGCACACCTGCGCACCAAGGTCTTGCATTGTTTGTCTGACATTCTGAGGGGCATGGGAGCTCAGGGTAAGAAAGTGCTGAATTCTAGAGTGAGTTTAAAAAATTAATCAAATGTGAAAATGAGCTCCTTCTAGTTGAGTCTTAGCCACAGTTTTCTCCTGGTTTCTATTAATAAGTAGTTCATCTGAAATTCTCATTTTTTTCTGTTTCTTCTCCAGCTTTCCTAAAAATGATATTAGTAATCAAGTTAGGTTTTCTATAATAATTTGGCATAATAGCACACCAGTATGTGTTAATGATCTACCACATTAGTACTATACTATGTGTACTTTTATCTGCTTAGCACCACTAGAACTTGTGTGTAGAATCCAATGTAGTATGAGTGTTAACTTACACACTCTTAGAGAAAATACGTATTGTAATCTTGCTTCTAATAAAGAGGGATGTGAGAAATAGCTGTGAACTTGACTCTTCAGGGCTGGAACATTTTTTTCTTCACCATCTGTCAGAGACCTACTATAAGATACCACTTCTTAGGTTACTTTTTAAATTACTGGATTAATGATTCTTTCACACTGGGCACTAACAGTATGCCTAGTGCCATGGATTAATTATAGATTTCGGCACAACCCAAAAATATAATAAGAAAAATTCAAAAACGATTTACCAGTTCTAAAGAAAAATCTGAACCAAGATGTGTACCCTTGTGTGTGTGCATTTGATCTATTTCCCTCTGTGAGAGTCTGCTCTTATTTGGAAAATTATTTTTGCTTCTCTCTGTTCTGTTTATGAATGTATTTGTTGAGTCTGCAAATCACAAGAAAATATAAAGGAAAAAACATTTACATGTTATGATTTATTGTCAAAGAGGTTTTGGTGGTGAGGGGGGATTCACTGCTGTTTATGAATAATACATTTGCACTATTAAGTCTCTTGGTGAATGCTTAAGATTGATGTTCAAGTGAAAGCCCTTAAGTATGATGAGTTACTACCACACCAAGGTAGCCAGTCTTTATCAGCTCCCATTCACAAAGAGCTGGGAAGGCTGTGGCATGCATGAGAAGTCTCTACCTGGTACTCTCTGCTATATTCTTGCTACTCCTTTGGAAAAAAAGATATTGAACAGGAGACCTAAATTTTCAAGTAGCTCGAGTAGGCCAAGCAGCAATATCTGCTGCTCTTTGTTAATGCAGAAGCAGACTGCTTCCTCTTGTCCCTCTGCCTTCCTTCCCTGCCTTGAACCCAGCCAACCGTGTCCTGAGGTGCCTACACACTGCCAGCTAAAGCATACCTTTCTTCCTTTAACTCATGGAGACAGATATTTTGTCCCGAAAAATATGAAAAAAAAAAAGATATAAGGGAATTTTTCTTCTTTATATGTTCCTGGTGATATAAATGTACACAATGAAGACAATGAGCCTTTGGACACTCACAGGATGCAGATGTGACACTGGAGCCCACGGTGTGTCAGAAACTCAAGCAAGCCTTTTATGGACAGATTGCTTTATTTACCTCCTACCAGAAGGCTCTCAGTGTGGATCATTATCATCTTAATATTGTAGAACAGAGAACTTTCTACACACAAGGAAGGAGTGAAGGAAAGCTCCTAGAATCACACAGCCTGGATAGAAGGGGCCTTGAGATCACCCCATAATTTTCACTGAATGTGGAATGAAAATGTGGCTAGAGGGGACAGGTGCACTGCTCACAGTCCTCTGGCCAAAATGGGTTGAGGGCTATGTGCTGGGGTATCACTGAGGACTGGTGCTCTGGCCCAAGTCATCATTGTGCTGCATATAAACCCACCCCTCCCAGACAGGGCTCTCCCTGTCCTTCTGTCAAATTATTCACAGATGAAACTCACCAACATCCCTTCGTCTGTAATCTGAAAGGCCCAGAAAACCACTACACACACTACCAACTGACCCACCATCACCAGTTTATGTGTGCTAAGCATTCCCAGACTCGCATTATAATTAGAGCCTCATTCATAGGCTCTAATTTTTAAATTATAATAGACCCAAATGCTAGGTATGGACCCCCTTTGCAGGAGAGACTTTGTCAGAGTTGTTTACCCTCTTTTTCCCATCCATGGTCCCACAAAAGGAAAAGATCAGGTTGCGCTGGCACCAGAAACCAGTGGAGCAAAAAGGAAGACAGAAACAGGTTGTAGGGGCAAAAAAGGCAGTTTTATGCTAATCTTAAATCTGAAGCAAATTCTGACTCTGGCTCATGAATTTCTCATCCTGCACATTGTTTCTTGAGAAAATGTGCTAACATCACACTCACATTGGTCGATATATAAGTCTAGCTCTTCCTGAGGTTTTAGCAATAACTTCACATAATTTAGGCACCTGGCATCTTCTACTCTATTCACGTTCCTACTGTTCTTCCTGATTGGATCGCACGTCAACTTGTTATCCCCGCACATCCTTCCTGAGTACCCCTGAGTACACCTAGTGAATTGTGTTTTGTTCACTATTTGCTGAAGGGAAATGGGTTGGCTGAAACACTTTGTGGATCCTTTCATCTCTGTGTGAAGGAAAAGAAGAGTCATGGAATACATGAACTAAGCTTCTCGCTCCCACAACCCATCTTCATGCTCTCCTTTGCAAGGTAGCGCCTGTGTGAAGTGGTGGGAGGCCGTGATAAACACCCCTTTCACATATACAGGCAAAGATCTTGCATGTTTGACAGATTGCCATTGTGCTAGACTATGGAATGGGCCTTTGCCTGCCTTGGAACCTACACTGTACCCTGAACCACACCCTACATGCCCCATTGGAAAGAACCTTCAATCAAAAGCCCAAGGTTTGGTCACAGGTTTCAAGTCTCTCATTAACTTCCTTGCATGCATCTCTCAAACACAGTCAGCCCCCCTTCCTTTATATGAGAATCTATAATAAAATCAAACTCACACAGAGTGGAGTCACCTGAGATAGAACTTCACTATGCAGTATAACTGATAGCTTTCAAAAATGTTCAGTCACAGGCATACACGGGACACCCAGCCCTAGTTACAAGTGTGCATTTATCACTTGGGTTTGTCACAATTCTACATACTCCCTGCTGCCTGAGATGAGGGTTTCTAATGCTGCAGAGCTAGATTACAACACACTTGAACTCAACAGCAAAGTGCCTGCTGAGCTGTGATCAAGGACATTGTGGCAAATCCATAATTAACTTGGTGTTTAATGGAATCACATTCACACTTCAGAATATTCAGCACAAGGACATGAACAGCTAGACTTGCAGTTCCAAGACTTAAAAAAGCCAATATCCTCATAAACACATCTATGATCATTGAGATGTTTTCAATAAACCATAATGAAATTTATTACTATTTCACCTATAAGACTAAATGGATTTGCAGATGGATAAGAATCAGCTTAGTTTGTCTCCTTCTGTGAAATTGCCCATTCAGACCTGCCCACTGCAATGTAATCTAGTGTGATTTGCAGCACATTAGCACAAGAAATTTAACATTACAACCTTCTGCAGAAAACACTTTCCTAATGGGCCCCAATTCTTCAAAGTCTGATTTTGCTTTTAGTTTTGAATTTTAGAAAGGCTTCAGACAATACAAACATGGCAATGAACTGTAATGAAACTGATAGGAAAAGGAACTATAAAAAAATGAACTTGAGGACTGGAAAATGAAAGCTTGTGTGAGCTCATAGTCAGGTAGAAAATGTAACAAAGAAGGGGTGAGTAGTACACTAGCTCCTCAGATACTGGATACACATCCAGGGCACTATGCTGTGTGTGCAGAAAACCTGGCCCACACCTTGCCTTCAACATAGGCCAAGTTCAGGCAGAGTAACAGGAATCATCTTGAGGACAAGAAAGGGAATGCTAGTGGTGAAGCAGGGAGGTGCATTAGCTTTCTGTGGCTACAAACTAGTAAGTGGCTTAATACAACACAATTTGTTGTCAGGCATTTCTGTTGGAGATACCCAACAAGGATATCTCCAGCCCCCAAACAAGGTCTCACCAGGGTTATATCCCTGCTGAAGGCTCCCCTGGGAATCCTCACCTCTCTGCTGCACTGGCTTCTGGAGATTACCCACCTTCTTAGGGTCTGTGCCTTACTCCATCTTCAGAATTCAGGCCACACCCTCTTCCAATGGGAAACTCTTACTCCATCTCCTGGCTCTCTCTTCAGATATACAGGACCTGCATCAGTTTGCTGCAGCTGCTATAATGAAGTAAAAACCCACAAATTCAGTGGATTTCAAAAGTGAAACTGACTATCCACAGTCTGGAGTCCAGAAATCTGACAGGAATGTGTTAGCAGGGTTGGTTCCTTCCCAGGGCCAGGAGGAGAATGGCTCTTCATCTCCTGGTGACTTGCTGATGATCTCGGGCTTCACGCTGGCCTCTGCCTTCATATTATGGTGTTTTCTAGGAGGACGTTTGTATTCAGTTGCCTCCTCCTTATAGCAACACTAGTCATACTAGATTAGGGACACATCCCACCCCAGGATGGCTCCATTCTAACAAATTGCATCTGTGATGATTCTGATTTCAAAAATAAAAAATCACATTCTGAGATAATTGAGTTAAGATTTTAGCATAGGAATTTTGAATAAATATAATTAAATCTATAGCAGGACTCTGTGATTGTAATGTGCCCCATCTGTTAACTTAAGATGATCTTTGGATCAGCTACAGTTTGCTAGAGAAACAGTTTTAATGTGTTCCTCCCCACTTGAACCACCAGAGATACATGCATGACTGTCTCATCGAGTGGCTTGCTCCACTAGTGCATAAATTTATTAAATAATTTTATCACCAATAAAATAAAAAAGCTGACCAATAGGACAGTCATACATGGACCTGTACCACACTCATTCAAACCACCCAGCCATGGGGTATAGGAACTATAGCTCCATTGTGAAGATGTTAGAATTATATATGGCTTATAAGGATCTATAAGGTGAACTTACATTAGCAGCTTGCAGAGTCAAGGAGACAAGAACACACAAGGGCCATGTGTGTGCTGGTGGTCTGAAGGATCAAGCCAGAAACAAAGGTTTGGAACTCATGGTAGAGTCCCACATGAGGCCATATCAGGAGACCAAAAAGTCTGCGGTGGAAGTCTGGAGACAGCCTTCTAAAGATGATGGTGAAAATGAAGCTCCTCCAAAGAAGCAGGAATGCGATTCCTTCTTTCCCTGTATATTCCCTCCAGGATTCCAGCCTACAGTTGGTTCCCTTCACCAAGGGTGAGTCTTGCTTCTGCAGAAAGTCCATCACTCAGACATACCCAGAACCTGTTAAATCAACTGTTTCAGCTACTCTTCTCTTGTTGCTGGGACACATACCTGACACTCAAAATTTGAGAAGAAAAGCTTTATTTAGCTCCCAGTCTTTGGAGGTTCCCATCCATACTTGGTTGGCTCCAAAGCAGAATGGCACATGAAAGAGGGTAGCAGCTCATGGTGGTGGAAAACAGCAAAACAGCAGGAACACAAGAGAGGAATGACAATAATAAAGTGGTCTCAGTGAGCAAGTCCATGTCCCTTATGTTTCATTCAGGCTAGTCACTTGGGTGTAGCATTCACAACCATAATCCCAGCAATACTCAGACTCCTAATCCCAGCCTTTGATCATGAATTAACCACAAATTGTAGGACCCTCCCCCCACAATGGTTACACAATGTCAATCAAGCAGAAGTTTCTTATTCAACTGAACACTATAGTTAACTATCACAGTCTTCCCATTGCAAGATTCTTAATTTATATATTTGTGAGGCATTATGGTCACTGATTCCATGGATTAAAATGAACACATCTTTCAGGGGCTGTAACTTTGTCCCCCACAACAGACTTCTGGAGCCTGTTGTCAAAGGTGGAATTTGCCACATAGTGGGAATGTTTGGATAAGGTCATCCTGGACAGAAAGAGTTCTAGACTTGGTTATTATGGAAAACAGTCACGTACTCAGAAAGCCCACAGACTGGGCCAGCTTCATGACCAGGCTTTGTTGAGTCAGTGCAAACTGTTCTGTTCACCTGCAAACATCTACTGCAGGACTCCGGAAAAGCCTTTCCCACTCACTCTTCCAAACACCCTCCTCATGCTTTTGCAGTCCACTCAGGAGGCAGCAAATCAAGGCTACTGGCCAATCCTGCCCTGCTTTTATGAAGTACTTTTTTTTATCTGCTATCTATAACTCTCATCATGATACAACAGCAAAGTCAACTAGCTCCTGGAAAGTCAACCTGCTTCTTGTACTATGGCCCTCAAAGCTAAAACTACCTCATGCCTAACTTTTTGTAGAAAATATTTTCCAAAATTGGGTCCACCTACCTTACTGTATTCTTTTTCTTTTGGTTTTAGAGTTCCTGAGAATTCTGTTTTTATCCAGCTTGCCACTGCCCACTTCCTTTAACCAATCTTGGCTAATCCCTTGGTGCAAGGCAGCATCACTCTGCTGATAAAACTTTATAAAAATCCAATAGTAGAATTTCTATAGCCAATTCCGATACCTGTCCTGTGAACTCCAGAGATAAATAACAAACTGCTTTATCAATGTTTTCATTTGGATAATTAATAATTAATTAATTATTCCAAATTCAACATTTCCAAGAAGGAATTCTTCCTATATCTGTGCTCCCTTGACCTTCATTCAGTGGCCTGAGCACATAATGCTCTTCATCTCTGGCGGTTTATGCTGTTATTTATTTTATTTTATTTTATGTTTTAATTCCTTTTATTGAGAAACAAAGAGCAATGAGACAGTTTCAAATCAGGTTAGTAAGAAAGTTTCAATAATTAATACATTGCATATTGTTGACTTCGTAGTAGTTATTCATAGTACAAGAAGCAGACGTGATATGCTGTCCAAGCACTATTAGTACAAATCTTTCTTCTTATTGAATTAAGAGAAAGTAGCTGTATATCTATCCTATTTTGTATATACAGATACAAAATGGCCATTCATTTGTATCCCCCTTTTTTGTTTAGTTTTGTCAGAGATAGGTATTCCATTGCCATTTATTCCAATATAGTGCAGTAGTCCATAATAGTAGTGGACTGGCAAGTCAGAAGTTGTTGACTTGAGCTTTTTAAAGCTCAACATATTAATGTGGCTTTACTTTTTTACTTCATTTGTATACTTTTCTGCTGGATGATTAAGACCAAGAGAAGCAAGACCTATATAAAAAGAACTGTAACTTTTGTATCTGACAAGGTCAGTCAGATCCTCTCCGGATTTACCCTGCAGTCCTGTACCGCAGTTTGTAGATCCTTTGTAAGTGTCAGCCCTGTAGCTTTCATATGGACTCTCTGTTCTTGATCTTTGCATGTAAATCTTTGTTTACCCCACGGCTTTAGTTCAGTCATGACCTCCTCGTAGAGCTCTTCACTGCCCATCCTTACTAACTAGCCATCCCCTCACATCACCTTTCCTCTCAGAATTCAGTTTTACTTTTTTCATTTTCTGAAATGATCATACTCTATTATTGTTCATCATTTCAATGCAATTCACTTCTTCTCCTTTTTCTTTCCTCACACTGGGATGTCAGATAAGGAAGGGCAAATACTGAGTCTTAATGAGCGAAGTCCACAGAGGAGGCACCCTTGGAGGACCCTGGCAACCTCTCAGACTTCAAAGAGGATCAGACACAGGCGGAAGACCAGGTGTAAGGGTGCATGTACTTCCTTTATAAAAGAGAGAAGAGGTCCCAGAAGAGAATTTCCACAACTTTTAGGAAAATTAACCACTGAGTTATGTCTATGTCACTATGCTTATTTATTCTCCCTTTGACCCTTGCATGTGAGCTTCTATCAGGGGCCTGCCCTTTAGAGGTCATTCTGTAACTACCCTGCGGCTCTGACCCTCCCCATGACAGGGGACTTTGCTGATGCAAGGCAAGCGTCCACCTGGAGCCTGCCACCCCCCTTACAGACCACACTTAGGGTAGATTTTTCTGGGCAAACAGCCTGAGGCTGTCTCTTCTTGAGTCTATGCCAACCACCTCCCCAATTCATTCTCCACTGGAACACATTTCTATGCATCTCCTGGTTGCCCAAGGGGAGCTGCTTACAAGGAATGTGGGCTGCAGTGCAGCAGGCATGGTGGGGCACCCAGCCACGTGCTTCCTAGGGCCTTCCAGGTGCAGGTCAGAGGTAACACGTGGGGGTTGAGGAGTGTGGCTCGGATTTCTATGGTTCTTCTCTTTCCATGGACAACTGCAATGACTGAACTCAACCTTTGCTTGTTGGATCATTGCACCACTCAAGGTGGGGTGGTAGGAAACACTTAACTCTGTGTTGATGTATACTGTTCAGGGTGTGTGGTCCTCATTTGTGCTCTCCTCCAGACCTTGCAAATGTCAGGGACAGCTTTGCTCCCTACCCTTGGCAAGTGGCCCATCTACTGTGATTGTAACAGGCACCATTTCCTGGATGCTTATGGTGATAGCAGACGGTCTGCTAAGTACTTCACATGTACTAACTCAGTTAGTCCCACAACAACAGATGCCAAGTAATTTGTGTTGAATCTGTTCAGGAAAACAGATCTAAAAACGGCTCCCAGCACCTCTTTGTTTCACTCTGTACTCCAAGCCAGACTTGTCCCAGGTCTGCCATTTGCCTTCATGTCTCGCTTTGCTTCCGAGGTGACCACACTCTGGTTGCTCTATGACGAAGCTCTGAATTGCATTTTTAAAGCATTTTTATATTTTACTAGTCCATTTTCATGGTACACACTGATTATATTTATTGCAGGAAGTAGGTGTGTATACACAGCTCATCTGAATTCTTTCTACATTCCCTTCACTTTCTTCTATCTCTTAGGCACCTTCCTATTTGTGAAAGATCAATCTCCCTGTGTTCTGCTGTCTAGCTTTCATTTTGTTCGTTATACTTGAAAGAATTCTGTCTCCGTTACTATTCTCTCATTGCTGGGACAAATACCCAACATGGAAAATGAAGGAAGGAAAGGTTTGTTTAGCTCACAGTAAAAAGAGGTGTAAGTCCACACTCAGCTGGCTCCATGGCAGACTGGCACATGGAAGAGGTCAGCATTTTATGGCAGCAGAAGGCAGCAAAACAGCAGCAGCAAAAGTGAGGAGTAACCGCAACACTGGCTACCGAGAGCAAGTCTATCTCCCTTATGTTGCATTCAGGCTATCCTCTCCAGGCTGGGTGCAGTACTCACACTCATAATCCCAGTAGCATTTATAGCCATAATCCCAGCAGTGCTGAACCATAATCTCAGTGTATCATTAGTTAATCACAAACTTTAGAAGTCTACCCCATGACTGCATGAGGTTTTGGGGAGACAACTAGACATAAACTGTAACAATGTCCTATCAAAGAAATTATATGATATTTAAGCACATGTTCCTGATTTATTTCACATAACATTATGGTCTCAAGCTGCGTCATTTTCTACAAATAACTCGAGTTCATCCTTCTTTATGGAAAAAAAAATATAGAGACTCCATCAGGTATAATGGCCACATTTTCATTATCTGTTCATCTGTTGAGAAGTCCCTTCCAGGGTTGAGGTGCTATGAATTGTGCTGCTATAAATATGAGCATGATTAGAACCTGGGAATGGTCCAGGCTGAGTCAGGAGAAGTGTAGGTTTAAGTCCAGCCTGAGAAATTTAGTAACTTAGTGAGACCTTCTTTCAAAATAAAAAATAAATAATGGGCTAGGGATGTAGCACTGTGTAAAGGTCCTGAATTTAATTCCTAAGGCTGAATAAATTGCTTTTAGTATTTTTTCCCAGACCTGGAAATATATTCTTCTGTGTTTTCAGGGATGACTAAAGAGGTAGAGATGGGAGATTAGTCTGGATTATAAAGTAAGGAAAGTCTCACCACAATAGTCTTTAGCACAGAGGAACTTGAGTAAGAGAGTGAGAAAAAGATGGGGAGGTGGAACTCCTGGAACTGCTTTTTTTGTACATACAGAAATGAAGCCAACACAGATTAAGTGGCTTGTTCATGTATACCTTCTTAGCTTTTAATAAGCCTGAAATTGGAACAAAATCTTTTTTTTCTAACCCAATGCTGCTAATGTCACAACTTGTTTGCCTTAGTAAAACTGAATAAAATAAAAATAAAAAAGTTAGTGTATTAATTTGATGTTGCAATTGTAAGAAATCTCTACATGTGTTGTGTTAAAACAACAAAAATTGCTCCTTTACATTGTGGATCCTACTTCCTCAGGAGTGGTTGGGGAGAATTATTCGTGCTATGGCCTGAAGAGTTCTTTATCAACTGCACCCTACAAATTATTACTGTGATTATCAAGGTAACTTGTTTCTGCTCTCTTCTATTTTCCTGCTAGCTGTCTGAAGAAATCCACCTAGAGCCAGTAGAATGTAAGCTGCTGAACCCCTTCACAGGGGTTCTAATTAGAATAAAATACATTCATTCTGTACCAAATATGTCAGGACGTTTTATCATGCGATGATGTTGAGTTTTATCAAACACCTTTGCTGAGTTTATCAGGATAACCATATGACTTTCGGCATTCTTTCTGTTGAAATGCCGCACGTACTTAACGATCTGTATGCACAGACTTTCCTTGGGCCCTAGAATGAATGCTGATCAGTCACGGCAAATAATCCATTGGATGTGCCTTTAGGTCGTTTGTGAGGGTTATGCTGAAGATTTTGCTCTCCTTGAACTTTAAGGGTGCAGATCAATAGCATTCTTTCTATGTTGTGTTGTTGTTTGGTTTTGGAATCAGAGTAACACTGGCCTCCGCTCTGGGGTAACTGAAAGTAACCCAAAGAGTTAGGTGTGAGCATGCACAGGGGGACTAGACGCTGTCGCACGTTGTCACGGCCCTGTCTGGGCTGCTGAGTTTGTTAGCTAGACTGTTCTACATTTGTTGCTGTGGGGAGGTGGAGTCATTTTATTATAAAAGCATCTCAAATATGAGACCCAGAGAAAATAAAAGAATTCTCTGCTTTTCCAATGTTTGGGGAATTATTTAAAAATATCTGGGATCTTTAACTATTTGGTGGAATTTAGCAATGAAGTAATCTGGTTCTAGGTGTTTTTTTCTTGTTTTTGTTTTTAATAAACAAAACAATGGGAGGTTTTTCATTACTGAATCCATCTGGTTACTCCCTGTTTGTCTTGTTGGTCCGCTCCCATTTCTATTTCTTCATGATTCATTTTTGGCAAGTTGTAATTAATATAAGTCTTTATGCTTTATTCAGTATCTTATGCCTTAACAAATGCATGTGTTTGTGCTGGGCACAGATAACCCAATTTTCTGGACAGACTGTGGTATTCTTAGCCATTCTAGAGAAGAGAAGCCAGTCCTTAGGCATCACCAACAGATTGTGATCAAGTCTTCTGCGCACATTTTCAACAATAAAATTACAAGACTCGTTGCTCAGCTTGCACAGTAAAGCCAAGCCAACTGCCCAGATGCCAAGAATATGTCCAAACAATTGACCAATTTGTACCAGTTGGTTGGAGCCAAGAGGGATGTCACATCCCAGATTTCTTAGCTTCTCTGGCCTCTCCTCAGACCCTCAGACCATCCCAGCCTGGAGTCAAGGCCTGACCGCTGCGCAGTGCCCTACACTGATACATTTTGAATGTGTGAGGATGAAATCTGTGTTGCATGGCCTTGAAATCAAAAGTTGCTCTTTGTCCTCAATCTGAAACATTTTGCAGAAGTTCCTTTTAGAAGACCCGTTCACAGCATTTATAAGCTCCAAGGATGAGAAGACATTTATTTATAACTTCACCAACACCAGGCGTGGTCAATCTTTAACTTTATGAATCTGACTGGGAAGATATCTCATGTTTTGTTTGATATGCATTGCTTTGATAATCAATAAGGCAAACTCCTTTTTAGGTGTTTCTTGTTCATTTTCAAAGAGAATCTTCTGAGTTATGTCTTTTATTTCTCTTTTGACTCTAAAGAAGCTTTAAATTTTTCTCTTTTGAGTCAAGCTTATTAAGTTACAATTATTTTAAGAATTTATTGATATATAATTTACATTGTATGCAACTCCCCACTCAAAGTACCATTCACTAAGTATTAATACATTTTCAAATTTGTGAAATTATCTCCACAATCTAATTTTTGACATTTTTCTCACATTTAAACAATGCTCAGTGCAGCCACACACACACACACACACACACACACACACACACCACCCCCCACAGGTGCGCTGAGCTGGTGAAGCAGTCTGGGCTCGAGCTCTGGAAAGGCTGACAACAGGAGGATCACTGCAAATCCGAGCTGCATAGTGAGACCCTGTACCAAATACATAAATTAAAAAAAAAAAAAAAAAAACTCAGTGTCCATTAAAAGTTGTTCCTCATAGCTGAGGAGATAGCTCAGCAGTCCAAGTGCCTATCTGGCAAGCTCAAGGACCCAGGTTCGACCCCCAGTACCACATGCTGTGCCAGCCCTAGCACCTTGGGCACACTGTGCCGGCCACCAAAACCAAGCATGGCAGTGCATGCCTGTAATGCCGGCGCTGAGGAGGCTGACACAGGAAGGTCACCATGAGTCTGAACTGCATAGTGAGACCCTGTATCAAATAAATAAATATTTTTTAAAATATGTAAAAAAATGCTTTTATTGAGATAATCATGTGCTTTTTGTCTTTGGCCCCATTGAAATGTATTATATTTATGGATTTATGCATGTTGAACCCCATTGTATTTCTGAGATGAATCTCACTTAGACATATTGTATTATCTTCATTCTGTTTGCTAGTATTTTCATGCTCATTAGGGAGATTGACCTACAGTTTTCTTTTTTGGTTGGGTCTTTCTCTGGTTTTAATATCAGAGTGATACTTACCTCCAGGAGTGAGTTGTGCAGAATTCCTTCCCTTTCATTGTCATTAATTAGTTTGAGGATCATTGGACTTAATGTTTCTCTGAATTCCTCTTAGAATTTAGCTATCCACTTAGCAGGAACTGAAGTTTTCTTCATTGGTAAATGTTTAATTACATTTTCATTTTCATTAATTAATATTGTGCTGTTCAGAACTTGTATATCTTCTTGATTCCTCTATTATAATTCATACATATCTAGGAATATGTCTATTTCTTCTGTATTTTCCATCCTATGAGATTAAAGATTTGTTAAATAGGTACTGATGATCTGAATTCCCACAGAATCTGTAGTGTTAACCTTAATTTAGTACATGAATTTGAGACATTTTCTTTCTTTTTTTTTTGATAAAGTTGGATTTAACAATTTTATTTATCCTTTCAAAGAACCAACACTTAAATTCCTTAATTCTTTTTTTATGTATTTAATACAGGGTCTACAGGATCTCACCACACAGGTCAGACTGAGTTCTTCTCCTGTTTTCAGCCTCCCAAGCACTGGGATTACAGGTAAGCACCATTACGCCCAGTCTCAATCACCGTCTCGGGGTGCTCCAGGGACAGGACTGGCACAGCATGCCAGGGATAGAACCCAGCCTCTGTGTTCTGCCGAAGCAGACTCTGTAGTCCGCTGAGCTATCATGCCAGCCCAGATTCCTTAATTCTTTATAACTCTTTATCTCAATTATATTAGTTTCTGCTCTGACATTTGTAATCTCCTCTCATCTCTGAGCTTTTGCTTGACTTGCTCTTCTTTTTCTAGAAGCTTGAGGTGCAACACTAGGTTATTATTTGTTTGCTCTCATTTTGATTACCTGATGTACGAGTTCACTTTGTCTCTGAGGATGGCTTTCATTACTAACCAGAGATTCTAGTAAGTTTTGTTTACATTTTTCTTTTATTGTAGTTATTATTTAATTCCTTATTTGACTTCTGCTATGACTGTTTAGTTGTTCAGGAGGGTGTTACTTAATTTCAATGTGTTTCTGTAGTTTTTGTGGGGTTTTTTTGTCATTAATTTCCAATTTCAACGTACTATTTTCAGATAATGTCCACGAGATAATTTCAATTCCTTGGCCTTTCCTTATGCATGTTCTGTAGCCTGGTACATGCTCAATTTTAGAGAATGCCCCATGTGCAGCTGGGAAGAACGATGTGGTTGGGTGCAAAGCTCTCTAAACGTCTACTGAGTCCACTTCTTCACAAGTTTGATTCGGTTATGTTCCTCTTTGCAGAATTTTGTCTAGTTGATCTATCTCTTTGTGGCTATGGGATATTACCTTCCCCCATTACAGTTCTGTGATGGTTAATTTTTCATGTCTATTAATATTTGTTTTATGTCGCTGTGTGCTCCCATATTTGGTGCATATACATTTATGATTGTTGTCTCCTTCCCTTCCAGCTTTCCCCCAACAAGTATATAGTGACCCTCTTAATCTCTTTTGAACATTCTCGGTTTGAAGTTCATACTGTATGAAAACTGCATAGCTACCGCTGTTTTTTCTGTGTTCCTGTCAGGGGATGTATTGTTTTCCATCCTGTTAGTTTCAGTCTGTGAATTTCCTTTTGAGATAAATATGTTTCTTTTATATAGCATATTGTTGGATTCTGTTTCTTTATCCATTCTTCCACTGTGTTTCTTCTGATTGGTGAAATGAGGCCAATTCAGATGGATGATTAGAATTGATATGTACTATCTTATCTTTGTTGGTTCCCTGCTTTACCTCTGTTTAATTGCTTGCCTTACTTGATGTTTTTCTGTTGATTTTCTTTGTATTGTGGTTATTTTGTCTGTTTCTAGGATACCTCCCAGTACTCTTTATAGAGTTGGTTTGCTGCTCATGAATTTCTTTAGTTTTTCTTTGTTGTAAAAGTATCTTATATTTCTATTAATTTTTAAAAGATAGTTTTCTAGGGTATACCAATCTTTGTTGAAAGTTATTTTCTTTCAGAACTTGAAATACTTCCCTCCATGCTCTTCTTGACTTGATGGTTTGTGCTGAGAAGTTTACAGAGATTCTAATGGGCTTTCTTTTCTAGCTGATCTATTTATTTTCTCTAATAGCTTTTATTATGCTATTATTGTGCTAAATTTCTGGGATCTTGTTTATTAAAAGTCTGATATAAATTCATTTTGGTTGATGTTAATTAATGTTCTATATGACACATTTATTTGTCTTCTCCCATGCTATGAAATCTGCTATGACTTCTGAAAATAGCTTTTTGTGTCATCTGTTTTGACTCCTGCTTTTTCCTTAACACCTATCAATCTTATATTGTTCTTCTTTGTGTCATTTGCAATTGTTGAATTATTTCCTAGTTCCTTGTTATTTTTAAAAGCTCTTTTCTTTCATTGTTGCTCACTGCAACAGTTTTCAAGAACTGAAAGTCTATCTTCAGTTTTATTTTAATGATTTTTGCCACTTTCAGATGGATTTTTAATTTCACAGATATCTCTTTGAATATATATAATGTATTCTAATTCTTTCCTATATTGTTAATTCAAGGTTTCCATACGTTTTCTAAGCTCTTCTATTTTTTTCTATCCCTTCTATTAATGTGCTCATCAATTCTTTATTGATTTTTGTCATTTGTTTTTTACCTGAGAGATTATTTCTGATCTGATTTCTTCGCTAGCTTCCTGGAGTTGTTTCTTTGCTTCAGTTATTATTATTTCAGAAATCTCAGGTGTGTGACCTCTGATTTCTTTTATGTTGCTGTCTACTGAACTTGGCATGTTCTGAGCTGGCATTTTGCTCCTTCATCTTGACACTTTCTAATTCCAAAAGTAATTTTTATTTGTTTCTGTGATGATCCTTGTAAGCCTGTCCTACCAATTATTGAGAATGGGATGTTAGTATTTGTTTTGCAGTCTCCCATCAAGGGGATAGTGATATTACCCAGAGCTTCCCAATATTGTTATCCAGGGGAGAACAAATGATTACAACAAATATAACATCATAGCTACAGTTGTACAATTAGTAATAATAATAGCACCAAACAAAATTTAGAAATTGACGAACTGTGGTAATTAATTATTTTGTACTTTTGACATTAGGAGCAAAGTCTGCAGTTACAAAACTGAACCCATTGTAAATTAGGTATGTATGCAAAGTGTTTCTCATTGACAGTGTAGATCTACCCTTGGTTTCTCTAGCAAAGACTGTTCCCTCATCCCAGGAGTTGCGTGTGGTGTACAGTGATGGGTCAGGCAGCTGGATTCCTCTGGCTGAGGCAATTGATGAGTCCCAGGTCCTCTTAAATTTTTCATTTTGAAAATTTGGGAGACACAGTGTCCCTCCTAGCATGGAGTTCCTTTTCCCAGATATGCTCAGGCATCTTGCTACCATGACCTTTTCACCTACACTATCCCGCCCCCCACACACACACACACCTGGGAGTCATCAGAGAAGCGTCAGAATCACTAAAATATATTCACTTTAAAAATTTCAATCTCAACCTCACAGAAAACAAATCCCCATATCAGAGTTTTGAATTCTGTTCCTCTGTCTCTCTCGAATTGTGGATTGAATCCAAGCTTTTCTTCCCTGAGCTATATTTTCAGGCCCCCTGTTTAATGTTTGGGCCCAGGTTCTTAAAAAGTTACCTATCATAGGCTTACACACACAGCCCTGCCTCAGCCTCCCAGAATGCTGGTACCATGTTTCCCCAATATAAGACCTTGCCAGAAAATAATCAGCCTTGGAAATTAAAGGCCAAAATTGTCTGTCCCAATGAGGCTTCCCTTGCCTCACCTACCTTACAGAGTAGTCACTAAGCAAGAGGAAAGTGACATCAGATGAGGATAGCAGGAATCAAAGCACATAGCATAAAGTAACAAAATGAAAACCAAATCTAATTCAAATATACAACAGTCAATTTATTAAAATAATACTGTGTTTTAGTACATTAGCTGTTTCGAAATAGTTCCCAGAGATCATGACTATGATATGTAGCCTTTTAGAAATGCAGGGTGGAGAGTTTGACACCAATTGGGTCCCAGCAGACCTGTGGCGTTTCATAGGAAGCATAAGTACACAGAGGATGTGCGGGTACAACCCCCGGCAGTTGAGGAAAGCCAGAAAACTCTACATCTCAGTCAAATCTGGAAGAGCAATGCCTGCAAAAATGTCAAAGATCAACCCAAAGGCTGCTTTGTCTCTGTGCACACTGAAAGAACAAGCATAATCAACAACTTCAGAGTCCCCTTCCTTTCTTTCGCAAACTTTTCCATGATATGGAAAAGGGGCCCCTAAATTAAACAAATGCATGCTACTTCCAAATACAGCACAAGCCAGGTCTGTTGGCCCATACTCAAAACCCCCTACTTGGCTTCTAGGTCCTGGCTCTGCTTCTTTCAATTTGGTGGGACTTTAAATGAAACACTTTGGGATAATTCTGTAGCAAACACTTTTTACATACAAGTGTGATATATTCTCTCCTTGAAAGTCCTGGAGGGTAGTTAAGGTGGGCAACAAAAGCAATAAAAGAATTGGCCATGATCAGAATTAGATAAAGATAAATATTTACTTAGATCAGAGTAACTGTCAAGAGAGACACTCAGGATGTCTTTAAGAGAAGAGTCTTGCAGTCAAAGGAGACACTGGGGTGTCATAAGGGGTTGAAGATGTGAGAAGATGCAGAGCTAGTAAATGTAGCTGTCTTAGAAGTGCATATTTCTTAGGACATCCTCTTCCTCAGGAATCCTCTAGAATCCCTTGCTTTGTGTCTAAAGTTCTCACCAAAGTTGCAAATTATCAAGGTCCAAGCCAGTTATTGTGTCTCATAATGTTTCTTTCAGTGCATCGTCTTAACTGGGCTTTTGAGAAGGGCCAGACTGCTGCTGAGGGCTTTAACCCTTTCGTCTGTTGTTTAAACTTTTATTTCTATTGGTTTCATAACCAATGATGACATTCACCATTGAAATTTTGCACATGTACACAGCACAACTTAATTCTTCTTTATATCCCTTTGCCCTTCCATCTTCCCCTTCCCTCCACCTCATAATCTCCTTCCTATTTGCAAAAAAAATCTCTCTCCCTGTGTCCTGTGATCTTCTCTTACTTTGCTCTTTAATGTACTTAGACTTTGGGTTTCTCATGTGGGAAAGTCCATGTGATATTTTAAGCTCATATGTCTGATTTATTTCACTGAACACTATGGTCTCAAGCACATGCATTTTTCTGCAAATTACTCAAATTTATCCTTCTTTATGGCAAAGTAGTACTCCACTGTGTATAAATACCTCATTTTCTTGATCTACTCATTTGTTAATGGGTGTATAACCCATCTCCAAGACATAACTATTGTGATTTGTGCTACTAAAGATATTAGTATGCATGGATCACTGGAACATTATGACTTTAACTCATTTAGGAAAACACCTAGCAAAACAGATAATTACAATATGGATCCACTGCTATTGCTGTGGCCAGCATCTGGGATCCTAAGGGCCAAGCACAGGTTAGTTGGATCCTCCCCTGAAACTGAGAAGTGGTCCAAAAGATGGTTCTCCCATGAAGGCTCAACTGCAGAAGCATCCCTTTACATGCTAGTTCAAGCTGCTGGCAGCACGAGTTTCCCTGGGGCTGTGTGAATGACAACGCCAGCTTTGCTGGCTGGAGGCCGACCTCAGATTCCATGGTCCCTTAAGTCCTGACTATGGGTGGCTGGTGCAGCCACTCCAACACCAAGCCAGCAATGGCTGGTTCTCAGCCACACAGAACCTAGGATCTCTTAAGATTTTTCACCTAGGTCAATCTGAATCAGGAAATACTTAAGGTTAACTCATAAAAACTCATTTGAGGCCTTAATGCCATTGGCAAACTTCCACCGCTATATGTTATTGTAGACACTGACTCACTGAAGTGACTCATGGATCCCTTCCATACTCATAAGCAAGTTTGTAAAGAGCATGAACAGAAAACAGTGGGTAGCAGGTGTGCCTTGCACCCACCACTACAGGTAAAATGATGACACTGAAGTGGAAGGTTTCATGTTGAGGCCATTGTCCCAGAAGGAGGCAGAGGGTTAATGTGGAAATTCAGTTCTAGAAAACCAGTGGCTATTCTAGGAAAGTCTGAAGTAAAATGAAAGCCAAATCGTGAGACAGGAAAGTGGAGACTGAAGTCCCCTGTCAAAACTTGTCAGTGAAGAGTGGATAGAACACTGCTGCAGCTCCCAAGGAGGGTCGACTCACTTCAGATTCACGGGAGGCAGTCAGATTGCTGCTCCTGAACCCTTGAGTGGTTTATCGGCTGTTTTCAAAGGGCTATATCTGGAAAATGAGGGCAAGCACTGTCTACATCATTCAAGCACATCTGCTCTTTCCCTCTCTCTGGGAAGATAAAGGAGACAGTGTGGAACTTTGTGAAATGGAGAGCTCTGAAACCAGGACAAAGGCTAACTTCTCCTGCTGTCTCCTCCTTGAGGGCTTTTGCAATACCTCTTGGAGATGCTTTGGCCTTTTACCTTGAAGTTTACCTGTCTGGTCTCATACTGTCTTGCTTACTTTTCTCTTGTTGCTGGGACAAAATACCCAACACTCCAAATTGAGGAAGAAAGGGTTTATTCAGCTCACAGTTTGTGGAAGTTTCAGTCCAGTTTGCTGGATCCAGAGCAGAATGGCACCTGGACAAGGGCAGCTGTTCTTGGCAGCAAAAAATGCAGAGCAAAGGGGAAGGAGTGGCAGTGGCAGAGAGCAAGCCTCTCTCCCTTCCTTACATTACATTCAAGCTATCAGCCCCAGGGTGGGCATAGCACTGACACCCATAATCCCAGCACTGAATCATAAATCTACCACAGACTCCAGAAGCTGCCCCATGACTGAAGGAGACTTTAGGAGACATATAGACACAAACCATGACATCTACCAAATACTAAGACCCTTAAAGAGGTGTGCAAAATGTGCTGCTAAATCCCCACTGCTAGGAGATTCAGGGGACACTATGGAAATGTACATATTTGGGGTTTAGTGGATGCAGCCTGTATTGAGTATGGTTGCGCTCTATTTTAGGGGACCTACCTGCTATACCTGAGGGATTACCCAGTGTTCTCATTACCTGAACTGAATGGCTACAGAAGGGTTAAGATTCTGAGTACCCAAACTCCTTTGACAATGCAGTTCTGACAGTCAATGCACTGCACTAATGAGGCCTCAAACTGCACAGAATAGAAGTAAACACCAAAACCATCCTGTTCTTCTAAGCTAATGTTTTATTTCTCCCCAAAAGGTTAAAACTTACAGATGGCCTTTGCTAAATCTAATGAGTCTTTTTGAGACCTAAGTGAGCAGTCTCCATGATTTGCAACTTAGAAGTACAACCTAGATTATAGTACTGATGTTCCTGACCAATAAACCAAGAGCAGCCCTGGAAAATGGCTTCCAAAGATATTGGCGTGAGCCAGCTCAGACCATTCTGTCTTCAGTCGCTTACAAAAAACCATTTTTCACCTTGACTGTACAATTTGACAGTTACTTAGTGACCTAAATAAAATTTTGCCTGTCCTATATTCCTTGTCTGTGGTGTTAGGATAAACTGAGACCACCAAGTTAGGCAAAGATGAAGCAACAAGGGAAGTTTATTCGAGCCTGGGTGAGGCAGGCCAAGGGTGATAAGAACATTGGCCCTGAAGGACAGGTGGAGGAGGTTTTCTGAGGGTTTTTGGATGCAGAAGGGTACAGCAGGGAGGAGTGGGAAATTTTTAGGGTGTGGGGGCTGGTAGTCTTGGTGATATCTGCACTGTGGTGCATGTGAGGATGCACAGGGTGGCTCCTTATTTATCGCCTTTTGCAAGCTCAGGTTGCCCATTATCTCTGCATCTCTGCAGCTGCAGTTAGCAGCTCTTCTCAGTGAGCTTTTCTTCTCTGTATAGGTGGAGGTCTGACAGAAAATTATTTTCTTACCCATGTCACTGTCCCTGTATACTCCATCTGGCCCAGCAGGCCCAGGACCAACAATTTGGAGAGAGGATTTCTGCACTCAGGGCTCGGTCCATGGTTGGATCCTCTCCATAAGAGCATCATGGTGGAAGGGTGTGGTGGAGAAAAACTATTTAGTGCCTGGAAGCTAGACGCAGAGCAGTGGCATGATGCCAGAGAGGAGAGCCGGGGGTCAGATGTGGAAGTGAAGGTCACACAGATGCATCAATGGTATGCTTACCAATCCCCAGGCAACTCTCAAGCCAATCAAGTTGGTTTACCTCTCAAGCAGGTTTAGTGGTCAGACCTGAGCGTGTAGCTGTCAGAATAAAGATTTTCAAGGCAGGGTCAAAACAAGCTTAGGTTGATGACTATGGAATTAAGTGTTGTTTAATGGTCCAGACGACGATGTGCAGATACCGATGGAGGGAAGTGAGTGAAACTTGGCCAAGAGGAGCAGGAAAAAGTTAGAAAATCAGATTTCGGGAGGTGGAGAGCTACCAGGGTGGCAGGGAGACTGGGTGCGAGAGATCTAGAAAAGCATAGCTTGCATTACTACGTGCTCACTTTGAGTCAAATGACATTCTAGATGACTTGTATTCTTGAGTCACTCATTCCTCATAACTGTCATACAAATTACATTTACATCCATTTTTCACCTGAATCATAAAGAGGCAAGCAACATGACCAAAGTGGACCTGTGCAAGGCAGCACATCTGCTCCCTGCACATCCCAGTGTTGGGCTGCTTTCTGCTCAGCTGGCAGTCACCATGCTCATATTTATCGCTGTTTAGAACACAGAGCAACAGGGAATAATTAAAAGGGACGAAGGAGAGTTTCCTAAAAAACAGAGAAAACATAAAAATTCCTTAAATCTTAAATGAAGAAAAAAAGGAAGATCAGTAAAACAAGTGCAATGTTGGAGACTTGTCTCCTTTTCAAAGGCTAAGGAAAACAAGAGCAAAAATATTAACCTTGGGAAACTAGAGGGAAAGGAAAAACAATTTGCCCCACTTACCATTGTTTCTTTGGCTAGTGGATACTTCCTCCGCTGTTGATTAGGAAAACAAAAATGTAACCAAAATAATCATCCAGGAAGAGAACCAGAGATAGTAACTGCCAGGCTTGTTCCAGAGGGCTTGAAGAAAGTTCCAGAAGTTCTCACAAGATCCCACTAGATAGAGAAGAAGATCTGTGGCTCTGAGTGAGGTTGCTGGGTTGACCTTCGCTGCTGGAACCCAGTTGAGGAAAGGTGATGGCTCTGTACCTCTGTAGAACCAGTAAGACCAGAGGACAGTTCCTCGGCAGACTCAACGATGCAAGAGATCAACGTACTGGGAATAGCAGACCCTGGACCAAGAAATGAAGCCAGAACAGAATCGGAGAAGCTATCAGGAATCACAGGACAGCACAGAGAAAAGCATGCAAGCTCAGACACTGGACCTCATTTCCCTACCGAACTAAATATGTTTTTTAATGTGTGTGAGGGTACTGTACTTGGAATGTATTGCCTGTGAGTTCTCAAAACCAAAATGGAATCACTCATGCCAAACGCTAATGAAATGGAGCCAGGCCACAAAGAAGGGTGTCTGCTGCACAGACACCTATTAATAATCTACTACAAAGACCCTACAAAGGCTGTACGTGGTGATCTTACACAGGTTGAAACTTCTTGCAAGGATGCCTGCTCTACAAATACCTACTTCACCTCTGAACTCACTGTACCCCTAGAAGTCCATATAGTCAGCTTAAGTTTTGGAGAATAACTTGTAAACTCTTGCTTCTTTTTCCCTGCTTCCTTGACCTCTACAGACATGTACATGGTCTGTAATCATACCCATATCCCAGTCTGCAATTTTCTACTTATGGCTAAGTTACTTGGTCTTTTGGGGGGGGGCATCTACTCTCTCTGTTCTTATTTAGATAGTAATGGCAATTTGTCCAAAAGAACCTTTATTTTTGCATGGTATTGGCAACAAAATAGAACTGATGATCAATGGAACAGAGTAGAAGTTGCAGAAGCCTTTTTGAACACACTCAACCACCTAATCTTTCACAAAGGGGCCAACATGCTTACAAGAATAAAGACAGCCTCTTTAATAAATGGTGCTGGAAAAACTGGCACTCTACATGTTGAAAACTAAAACTTGACACAGGTCTATCACCATGCACTAAGCTAAAGTCAAAATAGATTAAAGATCTAAACATTAAAAAAGAAACACTAAATCTCGTGGAAGAGAAAGTAGGAAGAATCCTGAAGACAGAGACAGACAAACAGTTCATGAACAAAAATCAAATTGCGAGACACCCCAGACCAACTTGCCCGGCAACTCTCTGGAGCCCCTGCCCCCAAGCCCACCGAGTGAGTGAGAATTTTTCTGAATCTCCCGCCATCCAAATCACTCTCACCCAGCCTGGTGAGTCTGTGGGAGAGCTCCTGTGCTTCCTAATGCTCCCTGGACCAAGGACACAACAGAGGGGAACCACAGGCTCACAGTTGTACCAGAAGAGCTGCAGCAAAAAGGAACTGAACACAACAGTGAGATTGAGACCAGACAACACTGGATAGTCTCAAAATTAATAGACTGGCACCATTAAAGCTCTACACCAAAGATCAGAGGGCAGTGCTATACAAAATGACAAAGACAATGAACAAAAGACAATCTCAGGCCTCGAGTCTGCCAATAAGTGCAGAGAACAATAGCTCAGCTGAAATGAATGAATTAACAGAGGTGGAAGCAAAGAAACAACAGGAGAAAGGTATAGAGGAACTCAGACCAGAAATAACACCTGAATTAAAAAAATAAATTTTTGAATATATAGCATCTGAAGTAATGAATCAAATCCAGAAATGTATGGGGGAAACCCAATGCCCACCCAGAACAAGTGCAGAGAACACTATTCCAGCTGAAATGTATGAATTAACAGCGTCAAAAGCAAAGAAACAACAGCAGAAGGGTAAAGAGGAACTCAAAGCACAAATAGTTCCTGAAATAAAAAAAAAAATTATTTGAACTCATAGCATCTGAAATAGAGAATCAATTCCAGAAAAATATAGAGGAAATCCAATTTGGAAAACAACTCTGCAATAAAAGAATTAATAGCTACCTCTAAAGAAGACATTGACAAAAAATCGAGATGAGAAGCATGATGGATTCCTGGAATGAGCAATACAGAAAAGAAATAGATCACATGAAGCAGAGTCAAAGAAATGTGGAAGAACTTAAACTCTCAGTCACTAGCCTACAAAACAGTTTGGGTGAAAGAGAAGACAGAGTTTCAGATCTTGAAGATGCTGGCATAGCTAATGAAAAGGTGAGCAAGGATCTCTTAAAAACAACGAGAATGCAGCAAAAAATAATCTGTCACTTGCAAGATGATGTCAAGCTAAACAATGTGAGATTAATTGGCATCAATGAGAATGAAAGAGTCAATACAAATGATATGAAAAGAATATGGGCAAAAGTAATCACAGAAAACTTCCCAAATATGAAGAAACAATCCAACATTCAGGTAACTGAAGCATACAGAACACCAAATAACTTCAACCCAACTAAAAACACATCAAGAAATATAATAGTAAATATCCTAGAAATCCAATACAAGAATAATATACTGAAAGCTGCTAGAGAAAAGAAGCAGATCACATTCAAAGGAAAACCCATCAGATTTATGCCAACTTCTCTACACAAACCATGAGGGCAAGGAGAGCATGGAGCAGAGTGCTTTGAGTCCTGTATGAAAACAAATTAAGTCCACACTACTATACCCTGCAAAACTCTCTTTCAACTTTAAGGAGAAAGTAAATACTTCCATGACAAAGAACAACTATAGAATTTCATGATGACAAAGCCATCCTTACATGGGCTACTGAAAGATGTCCTAGAGAGAGACCACAATGACCAGAAATCCATGAATGAGAACAGAAGGAACCCACTAAACAGCACAAACAATTAAACACAGGACAAAAAGGAGTAAACAACAGCAGGTAAGTATTATGGCAGTCATAAGTCAACAGATTTCAATTATAGCCATCAATGTAAATGAACTCGATTCACCGATTAAGAGAAATAGACTGGCACAATGGATTAGGAAACACAATCCAACAATATGCTGTATACAAAAAAACACTTAAATCAAAATGACATTCATAAGCTCAAAGTCAAAGTATGGAAAACAATACTACATGCCCAGCACCCCAGCAAGAAGCAGGAGTAGCAATTCTGAGCTCAGACAGTCTCAATTTCAAACCAAGAATGATCAAATGACACAAACAAGGCCACTATATATTGATTAGGAGAAAGATTCAAGAGGAATAGGTAACACTCATAAATATCTATGCACCAAACACAGGAGCACCCAACTATGTAAGACAAATCTTAATGGACATGAAAATCTAATATCCAAGACCACAATTTTCACAAGAGACTTTACCACCCCCTTATCTCAAAAAGATAGGTCAACCAGATAAAAAATTAGCAAAGAAAGTAGAAGAACTGAACCACAGCTTGGAACAAATGGACCTGGTGGATATATACAGAGTGTTCCACCCAATCACAGCTAAATATACATTTTTTCAGCAGCATACTGGTCATTTTCTAAAATCGACCACATACTAGTCCATAGGTCATGTGTAAGTGTCTGCAAGAAAACAGAAATTGTCCCATGCATGTTATCCAACCACAGTGCAATGAGACTGGAATATACAAAAAAAAAAAAAAAAAAAAAAAAAAAAAAAAAAAAAAAAAAAAAAAAAAAAAAAAAAAAAAAAAAAAAAAAAAAAAAAAAAAAAAAAAAAAAAAAAAAAAAAAAAAAAAAAAAAAAAAAAAAAAAAAGAAAGAGAGAAAGAAAGAAAGAAAGAAAGAAAGAAAGAAAGAAAGAAAGAAAGAAAGAAAAAAAAATCCAGAAAAACCAGCTAAACACATGGAAATTAAACAAAACCCTACTCAGTAATCAATGTGTCAGAGAGGAAATTAAACAAGAAATTCAACAATATCTACAATTCAAAGAAACTTCAACCACAACTTGCTGGAATTTATGGGATGTGATGGAAGCAGTTCTCAGAAGGAAAATCATAGCTATGAACTCACACATTAGGAAAACAAAATGGGAACAAATAAACATCCTAATGTTGCACCTCCAACATCTAGAAAAAGAAGAGCAAATGAAACCCAGAGCTCAAAGATGGGAAGAAATCATAAAGATTAGAGCAGAAATTAATTCAATTCAGATGACGAAAACAGCCCAAAAAATCCACAAATCAAAAATTTGCTTCTTTGAAAGACTAAATAAAGGTTATAAACCTCTAGCCAACCTCATCAAAAAGAGGAAAGAAAACATCCAAAGACAATAAGGAATGAAAAGGGTGAAATCACCACAGACCCAGTGGAAATTCAGAAGATTCGCAATAGCTACTTTGAGAATACTTACACTCACAGAATAGAAGACACAGATGAAATGGACAGATTCCTAGACAGGCACAAATTACCAAAACTGAACCAAGAAGATAAACCAACTCTCAATAAGCCAATACCAGCCAATGAAATATGAAATGTAATAAAAAGCCTCCAGACAAAGAAAAGTCCAGGTCCTAATGGAAAACTATAGAAAAAATACCTCTTACAATAGCACCATGGAAAAATGAAATACCTTGGAATTCACCTAACCAAGGAAGTCAAAGATCTTTTCAAATAAAATTACAACACCCTAAGAAAAAAGATCATAGAAGATTGCAGGTCCTAATGGATTCACAGCTGAATTCTACAGGAAATTTATAAAAGATATAATCCCTACACTCTTCAAACTGCTCAAAGAAATTGAAAAGGAAGCAGTCCTCTCAAAATCATTTATGGAGGCACATATTATACTGATTCCAAAACCAGGGGAAGACACAATCAAAAAAGAGAACTGCAGGCCAATCCACCTCATGAACAAAGACGCAAAAATCCTGAATAAAATCCTAGCAAACAGAATACAGAAAATCATCAAGAAGATCATATACCATGACCACATAGGATTCATCCCAGGGATGCAAGGATGGTTCAATATTCAAAAATCTATAAATGTAATACACTGTATTAATAGACTGAAATCTAAAAACCACATGATCATCTCAATTGATGCAGAAATAGCTTTTGACACAGTCCAACACTCATTCATGTTCAAAACTCTGCAGAAAATTGGCATAGATGGCCTCTATCTCAATTTGATAAAAGCTATCTATGACAACCGAACTACTAATACAATTCTAAATGTGGAAAAACTGAACTCTTTTACTCTAAGATCTGGTAAAACGCAAGTATGTCCTCTATCGCCCCTCTGATTCAATATAGTTTTAGAATCATT
This sequence comes from Ctenomys sociabilis, assembly GCA_004027165.1. NCBI lineage: Eukaryota > Metazoa > Chordata > Mammalia > Rodentia > Ctenomyidae > Ctenomys > Ctenomys sociabilis. The sequence continues at coordinate 78,842 of PVKA01002802.1, forward strand.
AGCAATAGCCATTATAAAACAGGGAGAAATAGAAGAAATAAGAACAGGTAAAGAAGAAGTTAAATTATCACTATTTGCAGATGAGAGGATACTTTACTTGGAAGACCCCAAAGATTCCAAAAAGAAACTACTAGAATTGATACAGAAATTCAGTAACATAGCACGATACAAAGTCAATACTCAAAAGTCAATAGCATTCCTCTAAAGAGATAACAAACACATTTAGAGGGAAACTATAGAAAAAATACCTCTTACAATAGCACCATAGAAAAATGAAATACCTTGGAATTCACTTAATCAAGGAAGTCAAAGATCTTTTCAAATAAAATTACAACACCCTAAGAAAAAAGATCATAGAGGATTGCAGAAAATGGAAAGATGTTCCCCACTCCTGCATAGGAAGAACCAACATCATGAAGATAGCCATACTCCCAAAATTGTTGTACAGATTTAATGCAATTCCTAACAAACTTCCACCAACATACCTCCCAGACCTAGAGAAATCATTCCTAAAATTTATTTGGAACGAAAAAAGACCAAGAATAGCAAAGGCAATCCTGGACAACAAACACAAGGCAGGAGGCATCACAATTCCTAACTTGAAATTATACTACAAAGCCACTGTGATGAAATCAACATGGTATTGGCAATGAAATAGACCTGAGATACAGTGGAATAGATTAGAAGATTCAGAGGCCTCTATGAACACACTCAGCCACTTGATCTTCAACAAAAGGGCAAAACATGCTTACTGGAAGAAAGATAGCCTCGTTAACAAGTGGTGCTGGAAAAACTGAATCTCTACAAGCTGAAAACTAGAACTTGACCCAGCTCTATCACCATGCACTAAGTTAAAGTCAAAATAGATTAAAAATCTAAACATTAAAACAGAAACACTCAATCTCCTGGAAGAGAAAATAGGAGGAACCCTTGAAGACATATGGGTAGGCAAAGTGTTCATGAACAAACATGTGTTCGCATGGGAAACACTTGAAAAAATTAACAACTGGGATCAAGTCTTCTTGGGAAGTTTGTGTACATCAAAGAAATTGTCAACAAAGTGAAAACACAACCCACAAATTTCAAAAAATTTCTAATAAACTCTCACACAAAGGTCTGCTCTCTAGAATATATAAAGAACTAAGATATATTAGGGCCCTCAAATTTAAAGACCCAATCCAGAAAAGGACATCTGAGATGAATACACACTTCTCAGAGGCTGAATTTAAAGCAGCAAAAAAATATATGAAGAAATGCTCCACATCACTAGCCATCCATGAAAAGCAAGTTAAAACACTGAGATACCATCTCATTCCAGAAAGAATGGCTATTATAAAGAAATCAAGCAACAACAAATGTTGGAGAGGTTGTGGGAAAAAGGGAACCCTTCTCCACTGCTGGTGGGAATGTAGACTGGTGGGACCATTGTGGATATCAGTGTGGAGACTCTTCACCACTGTAGGACTGAAAATCCCATTCAAGCTAGCTATCCCCCTACTAGGAATTTTCCTGGAGGAACTGAAAACATCACATCATAGTGATATATGTACCTATGTTAATATCAGCACAATTTGCGATAGATAAATCTTGAAAAGAACCAAGATGCCTGTCACCTGAGGAATTCTTGAAAAAATTTGGTATATCAATACCACATATGGAATAATTCTTGGTTATAAAGACTGATAAACTTGAAGCATTTCTATTGAAGTGGATGCCACTTGTACATACATTCAGAAGTGAAATAAACCAGACATACATGTGAAATTTCATATACTCTCTCTAGTGTAAGAAATCAAAAGAAGAAATACAAATAGAAATGTATAACAACTAAAAAGAATTTCTACTTATTTGCTCAAAGGGCAAGTGTAGTCTAAGTGAATCTTTAAAAAGACAAAGAAATTAGAATATAGGTCATGCTATCAGAAACAATATTATACTTTTTTAATTAAGGAATTTTTTGAATTGTGAAAAAATGTTTAACTTCTCAATTCCATCAATAAGATTATTATCTATCTCAGTTTAAGTATATATGCAATGAAAATATCCATTATTCTAAAAAATATCAAATTGCATGAATAATAATGGAAAGAATTTACAACTGGGACCTCTTCTTATTGAGAAGTTCTTGCACATGAAAAGAAATTATCAACAAAGTGAAAAGACAACCTACAAATTTGAAAAAAATCTTAACAAATACTCAGGCAAAGGTCTGCTCTCTAGAATTTATAAAGACTAAAAAAACATTAGGGCCCCAAAATTTGAAGTCCCAATCCAGAAATGGGCATCCAAGATGAACACACACTTCTCAGAGGATGAAATTATAGAATAGAAGAAATGCTCCACATCACCAGCCATCAATGATATGCACATTAAAGCAACACTTAGATACCATCACACCCCAGAAAGAATGGCTAGCACAAAGAAATCAACCAACAACAAATGTTGGCAAGCTGTGAGGAAAAAGGAACCATTCTTCACTGCCAGTGGGAAGTAGACTGGTGCAATCATTATGGATTAAATACTAGGACTGGAAATCCCATTCAAACCAGCTATCCCCCTACTGGGAATTTTCCCAGATGAACTGAGTAACAAGTGAAAACAAGAGACAAGAAAAAAATGTCATAAGACTGTCCTGTCACAATGCTGCATATGGTTAGATTTCTAAATTTCTGTATAAAAATTTGTAATAGTTTTTTATATTTTTTTAATATATTTTTATTTTAGGGGCTAGGGAGATGGCTCAGTAGAATAAGCGCTTCCCTGGTAAGCACAAGGGCCTGAGTTCAATCCCTGGTTCTGTCAAAAAAAAATCTTTTATTCTTCATAGTCTATAGGGACTTAAAGTTTAATATGTCAATACTTGATGGAAAATACCTGTTCCATGATATGTCTAAGATGTTTGATATTCAGACAGATAGTGAGGTTAAGCTCAACTGTCTATGTTGTAGGGTAATAATAAGCTTCTCTTCTCAAGGATTAACAACTGAAGTTTGCAGACCGAACATTGGAGAAAAAGAAGGGCTGCAAGGACAGGCAACAGTTTGGCCGTAGCCTTTCAAGGTCAGTGAGGACTCTTCCCATAGGAGAACCTGTAGTGCTGCATCCTGTAACTCAATTGTGTCCCAAATTTTCTGATCAAAGAGATTATGGGGCCACAGAGGAATGCAATCGATGATGTAGAGTGTGCCTAAGGAGAGTCACATGGAGAGAAAACATTCTCTCAGGCTTTCACAGAGAGAAAATGGGTCAAGCAATGGCTGAGATTCATCTACATGGCTGACACTGACAAAGGATCTACAAACCGCGGTACAGGGTTTCAGGATCAATCCTGAGGGGATTTGACTGACCTTATCAGATACAAAAGTTATATTTCTTGTTATATAGGTCTTGCTTTATCTTGGATTTAACCGTCCAGCAGAAAAGTATAAAAATGAGGTATAAAAAGTAAAGCCATATTACTATGCTGAGCTGTAAAAAGTTCATGTCAACAACTTCTGACACTGCCAGTCCTATGGATAACCCACTACTATTATGGACTACTGGACTATATTGGAATATTTTGCTGAACTCATGCACCTGCAGTATTTATGTGACAATGGAATACCCTTCTCAGACAAAACTATATGAGAAAAAGGGATATAATTAAAGGACCCATTTGTATCTATAAATTCAAAATAGTCAGGGTAAATATACAGCTACATTCTCTTAGTTCGATGAATAGAAAGATTGTACTAATAGTGTTGTGAACAGGATATCATGTCTGCATCTTGTAGAATGAAGAACCACTAAGAAGGCAACATTATGCAATGCATGAATTATTGAAACTGTCCTACTGGTCATTTTTGAACCTGTCTCATTGCTGTTTGTTTCTCAAGAGAATTATTTTTTTTAAAAAAAATCCTATTTTACATCTGAAAAATTTAAGAGAGCTTCCATTGTCACGTGTTCTTCACCCATACTTCCCTGGGAAATAATGGGAAAATTTCTTAAATTGCACTAAATTTACTATAGTAGGTTAAAAGTATACAGTGCTCTAAAAAGAAATGAAGTTGTTGTATGTGAAGCATTTTGATCCAAAAGATATTGTACATGTGCACTTTGGCCAACTTCTCAAATTCTTACACATATCCCTGAATGAATGTTTCTACCAAGAAATCCTGGACAGTTGAATGATAGGGCAGCAGCCCTATTAGGAACAAGACCAGCTCTAGGTGGCATCAGAGTTTCGAGAGGCCAGGGACACAGAGGGACACAGACATCTGCATCAGCATGGTGACTTTCACATAAGTGAATGCTACTGGGAACAAGAGCACCCTCAAAGCCTCAAGCATGTGTCATCCAGCTTACCTGGCACAGCATTGGGGGCAGGATGCTATTGTCAGCTAATGAAGCAGGAACATGGAGCTCAAGAGACTACAGGCACTGCTCAGACTGCACCACTCTTAACTTCAGGCCTTGGATGACTACCAAAGTCTTTGCAGTTTTTGCTCTCCACTCTGGTCCCTGCAATAGAAAGTTTCAGAAACCTGCCCGGGCTTCTGGCTTTCATTTTTCAATCTACTCAGAGTCTCTTATAACTGCCTTGTCAATTGACTCAGAATATGTCATAGGTTCTTATGATTTTTTTTTTGCGGCACCAGGGATCGAACTCAAGCCCTTGGGCTTGCCAGGGAAGCACTTATTCCACTGAGCCATCTCCCCAGCCCTCCAGAATATGTCATAGGAAGAGCAGACGAAACAGGTAGTGTGGAAAGGGGACAAATTTGATACCATCCACATGATATAGTTATATAAGGCTAATTCTAAACCTACTGCGAATGACTTAAGAAGTGTGTTTTATTTTAATTTAAGCCATTTTAATTGCATTAAATTCACATTGATTCTATGTAGTTCAATTAACAAGGTCTCCTTGTAAGAGGCTTTCATTCAGGATCTGGAGACATGGAGATGTATTAGATTGATCCTAAGTCTTGCTGTCTCCAAGGAGCTCAGATTTGGCTACAGGGTCACATGGCAGGTTCAGCTGATAGGCCTGATTCTAGAGTCTTCATAAACAATTCCTCTGGGGGAAGATACCCTATGAGCAACTGCCCACCAAAGAGTGTTTTGGCAGGTGCGCATTTGAGCATTTTGCACAATTTCCACAGCAGTGCATGATTGCAAACAGTGAAGATGTTTCACTGATGGGAAAGAGTATTTACCCTTATTTCTATTCAGAAGCAATCAATGTGTCTGGGAAAATATGTTGTTTATCTTTACAATCTTTAAATCAAAACAGCTTCCAACATGACACATTAAAAGTAATTGTGCTGTCTATTTCAATGAGAAAATTGCAAACTCCTATCTATTAGAAACTGAAATACTTGAGAACAAATTTTTGGTAAATATTGCAAACTAATTTAACGATACTTGTCAATGCTATTTTAAGCTATTGCTTTATACTTATTTAAAATGTCCTCTCACAAATATTTTATACATAATTGTTCATGGTTATGTGAACATAGCTTTTAGATTAAAATTACTTTAATCTATGATGGTGGAAAATTTTTAAATTAGCTTCAGTGGATTTTGAAATTTTATATAATTAAGTCTTATTATAAGATCAAATGAAGAACTGAAAGCAATACACATAGGAATGGAAGAAGTCAAATTATGCCTAATGGAAGATATAACTCTATCAGAAGACTTTTTTATTTTGTGTGTTTAGTACTGGGTCTCACTGTACAGCTTGGAATCATACTGATCCTCCTGTTTCAGCCTCCTCAGTGCTGGGATTACAGGCATGCACCACCACGTCCGGACGTCAGGTCTTGGAGGCTAGCACAGTGCTGGCCAGCCTCTGTCCTTGCCTAGTAGGTGCTTAGTCTGCTGTGCTACCTGTATGGCCCCAGAAGATAACTGCACTGATACAGAAATTCAGTGAAGTAGCAGGATATAAAATCATATGAAGTCGGTTTGAGGATTCCTTAACATAAATATAAATTGATAGTTTTTAAATGTATTTCACTTTTTTACCCAACATATCTCAAATAAATCTGAGCTTATATTTAACATAATACTAATAACAGTAATGGCAATAACACTTTCTTGAGTATCAGACACTCTTCTAAGAACTTCGGATTTCTTTTGTTTTTATTTGTGTTTCCAAGAACTTTATGCATTAATCTTATGATGTCAATACAATTTTTATGCGTGTTTCACAAACTAGAAAACTAAGACATAAGGCAATTAAGAAATTTGTCTAAGGTCACGTGACTGGCATGAATTGGAATGTATCAGCTGCTACTTAAATGATTAGAATAGCCAGGGTTTAATAACCGCTGGCGTGCTAAAAGCAAATGTTGTTATCAAATTCAAACAAAATTACTTGTGGTAGTTCGTAATGATATTTGTGACAAGTCTGTGCAGTGGACTCACTGGTGAGGAGAGTCCTCTCCCTCACTGCTGTAACAACGATTCGCCAGCATGAAGCTTTCGTCTGCAGACTCACATGAGGTACGCAGAGTAAAGAGCACTGTCTCCCAGCTAATATTCTCTCTCCTCCTGCACAAGAATAGAAACAATTGACATTATCATTATTTTCACAGACTAATTTTTCTATGATAATTTCCATGGTAATTTTAATAAAATGCAAATGGAAACCCAATTTATTAAAAACTCATCTTTTTTTCATTTTCTCATTTTCAATTTAATTGGAGCATTAACATGAGTCTGAGAATAGGAAGAAATTGAATTAAAACCTTGAGAAAAAAGTCTCTTAAACACACTCTTACTATTATCTTGCAGGCTGTGTGCTTGCTACTCTTGATCTGTGGAGAGCAGATCCTAGCAGCTCAGAGACCTTCTGCAAGTTAGACAGACACCGTGGAGACCAAGCACCCTTCCCAGCCTCCTGCAGATTCCAGAGGGTTCCTTATAAGGAGAAATGGTCTCACAGGTCCATCAGTACAAAGTTAGGTTATTTTTATCCTCACATTACTTGAATATGTGCCAAAAAAGTAAATATAAACTCTTTTCTTTTAAGGTGCAGCGCTCTGAAGTCTAAATAGATTTGCAAACTAAAACCAAGCAATGGCAAAAATGAGGGTAATTTAAGTGGTCAACATCAACTCGTGTTGCTGGGCCTAGATGGCTGCCTATGAGGCCACAGTGTGGAGCAGCCCTCGATGTTAGCAAGCTGTCAGGTCTGCTGGATCGGCCGGTTTTCTCCCCGCATTCTGCACTTCCACGGAACCTCCCTCCCCGCAGTTTGCTGTGATGTCACTTGGAGTTCACACTGCAGGAACGCCTCATTTGCCTCCTAAATCTGCCTCTGTTCTTTTCTCATTAGCTGGGAACAATTATAGTAGGAATATTTGACTGCTGACAAGCCATTCATAAGCATAATTACAAACTTGGACACTGGAACTGTGAGAAAGGATTGAGAAATAAAGCAGTCATACCCACAATCTAGAATATGCTATTTTTAATTTTTAAATGATTAACAATGATGATAAAAAATTTAAAGTCTTATACGAACTCCAAAGACCTCAAAAAGTTGTCCTTGGACTTCTGCTTACAAAACCAGTTCTAAAATGTCTCTGAGCTCTTTCTCACCCGGTAGCTTATGCTTACCTAGTCTCACTCAAGACTGGATTGTGAGCCCTGTGTTCATCGGGTTTTAGTCATATGAGATGAAACATCTGACACATACAATTTAACACCGTGCTTATTTTGCTCAGGGTTCAAAGCACTCAGTGTATTGTCAGCAGGCTCCAAGGCAGAAAGGTCATGGTGGAAGGGCCTGGTGCAAAAATCTACTCATTCATGGCCACCAGGAAGCACAGCACAGGTGAAGAACACCCGAGAGAAAGACTGTCTAAGCACTACAGGGCTGTCTCCAGCTCCAGAGTGAATAACTGAGCAGAACTAAGCTCTGAAGTAGGTACTGGTGCTGAATCAATTGCTACAGCTGGCACTGGAGGAGGCCCTGGAGCTAAGTCTCACTCAAGACTAGGTTGTGAGGCCTGGGAGATAGCTCAGTGGCATAAGTGCCTGCCTGACAAGTGTAAGGCCCTGAGTTCTATCCCCAGTACTGAAAAACAACAACAAAAAAGACTAGGTTTGGGGGCTGCTGCGGATCTGGCTTTCGCACTACAGGTTATTAGAGATCTGATGCTGTAACCAGAAACTAGATTGCAATGGAGAAAGTCCCACCATGCCTGGTGTGCCCAGAAACTTCCCAGCTGCCAGGTAATCCCAGCCACTGACTCAGAACAGGACCTTTGCTCAGAACGCTGTTCATAATGGAGAGGACCAGAGTTCTTCCTTGTGTCTGGCCCAGGGCCTGTTACAGCACCTTCTCCAAGTGGCCCTGATATGTACCCTCCTTGTGGCTCTGAAGAGCCACAAGGCCTCCCAAGCTTGCTGAGCTCCATGGTTGCTAGCTGGGCCAGGAAAGCCATACACTGTGCTCCAGGTACAAATCAGATGTCCTCGGATCTACAAAAGCTACCAGCCACATGGAGCAGGGAAAGTCTGGATCTAAAACAATTGCCTAGATAATTTCCATCAGATGCCCAGGATGAGGGAGCTGGCAGGTAGGCACATTGGTAGGGATCTGCATTAGGGGCCTCATTTCCCTTCCGCACGGCAACCTGCAGCGGCCAAGTTCCTTGGCTGTCTACGCAGAGGCTGGCAAGGAATAGGCAAGGCTGCTGGACAACTCTGTAGACCAGCGCTCCCCTCCTGTGGGAAACCCAAGTTCTCCTGACAGGATCTTGTATCTTTGCCCCTGGAAAGTCAACTCTATGATAATTTATTCTCTTTCCAGCTTTCACAGGACTTGGCAAACTCTTGGCCCATGCTGCGCACTCCAGACACGTGGCTTCCTGGGGGACGCATGTGCTGTTTTACTGAAGGGCAGAACTTCTCACTGTGTCCCATGGGAAGTGACAGCTCCCATCACAAGGCACAAGGAAGGCCCTAGTGTGCATGGTGCCCTCTTGGAGCACCTGGCTGGGATGTACAAGGCTGCAGCTAGGTCCTCACGGTTCCAACTCAGCACCCCTGCCTCATTCTTTGCCCTGACCTCACCTTTATCCCTCTCTTCTCCTCCTCCTGTAGACCAAAGCCTGGCCCTCAGCTCTGTGGCAGGACTTACAAATCAGGAGCCAGTGCCAGCCATACCTCTTTCCCCCAATTCCCAGCCTGTTGACACAAAGCCCACTCTGCTTTTGGTTGATTTGGTTGATTCTGAAACCCACCATCATCACTGGAGGAGAAACAGACTGGCCAAATCTAGAGGAACCCTTGATGGTGTCACTTATGCTATAGATGTCTATGACATCTTGTGCCCCTGATCCAAGCCATACTGGAAATGACACCCAAGAAGCAAGCAGTTGTCTTGTCTTTTTCTCTCGGACATACACAGTAGGTGCTTCATATGTGTGCAACAGAGGACCCCACTGGCTCCTCCCCTGATGGCTCAGTGGGCCCCAGGGCCCTCTGGGAAGCAGCTTTGGCTAAGTGTGGGGTAGAAAGCACTTCCTCATGTGGGTAGCAGTGAGTGGAGAGGACACAGTCCTGGATGGCCCTTCCTGAGAGGGACTTCCAGGCCTCTCCTCCTGGTTTGAACAACACTCTTCAGGGAATCCTAGGCACCCAGCTGCCACAAACTGTTCTCCAAGATGTACAGGATGACTTCAAAGCAGCCAGGACATGGCAAGCCTTGGACCCCACTCCTCTCCTTACAGGTGAGGTGGGGAATATACCTTTTCAAAGGCCAATCCATAGCCCACTGTGTGGGGCCAACCTTCTGTAGTTGTGCAAGTCACAGAAAGACTTGTGATAGGTGTTGGGGGTGGGGTCCCCTGTAAGCAGGGCAGCCGTCATGTGGCCCCTGTGGGCTGTGGGCACTGACATGTCTGTCTGCTTGTTTGTGTGGCTAGCTGGCTGCCTAGCTTTCTCCCTCCACCCTCCATGGCCTCACCTTCCCTCTCTTGTGTTCTTGCTGTCAGCCTCAGGCATAAAGATCTAACAGAGCCTTAGACACAAGACAGAAAAGCTCCAGTTCAATCCAACCACTTTTCCTCCTGCCAAGAACTGGAATGAGCTCAAAGGTCCTCCCTATCTAGCCTTGCTGGAGGCCACACCTTGAGCTTCCTGAAAGACCTGGGTCACGGGGCCCCAACAGATGGCCTGAACCATCAGAATATGCAGAACTGGACACCTTCAGGCTGTGTATCTGCCAGCTGTGGCTAAGGCCAATGCCACACAGAGCAGTGGCCGCCCAGTTCCACTGCAGCAGCCCTGGTATCTGCCTAAGCATTCCTTGCTTAGGGCCTGTCCAGCCACACTGGTCTGCTTGCAACTTTCTCCTGGACAAACTCATTTGAGCCCCTAGTCTCTGTGGGGCTTCAAACCATACTTCTCCCAGATTTACCCAGAGCTGGCATCTTATTGTCACTGTGATGCACAGGGGAACCTCTGACCATCTCCGGTGTCCCTAGCTCTCCACAGAGCATGCAGCTGGCACCATCCCAAAGCACTTGCTCTTCCTCCAGGAGCTTCTGATGGAGACCTTGTGCACCTCCTCCTGCAGACTAGCTCTCCAAAAAGGCACAGTCCCTAGCCTTCCTTCACAACCACATCCAGGGCCCAACCTATGTACAGATGGGCACCAGTGCTTGGGCACAGAGCCAAGTGAGGCAAAGAGAAGACATCACCATTAATCACCTTTTTGATCATGAACACAAAATGCCTGGCACCAGCAATGTAATGCCAGAAAAAGCTAATGGCTCCTGCTTTTAAGGATTCAGTCCCTTGTCAGCTGCCCCAAGGTAGGAACTTCATGGCAGGAAGGCTTGGAGGAACAAAGCTGCTCAGGCCATGGTGCTGGAAAGGACCAAGTAGAAGAATGACTGGAAGACAGGTACCCCCAAAGGATCACCTCCTCCCATTGTGCCCCACATTGTCGCAGCATGCTCACCTACAAACATCAGTGAGTCATCTTCTCTTGAGCACAGCTCCCCCAATATGCAGGCACTTCTCCAGGAGCCCTTGAAGTCAGTCCTCCTGATGACTGAGATGAACCAGCACAATGCACAGAATATCACCACCATTGGCCTCTCCCTCTGGAGTGGGAGCACAGCACACAGAATATGCCCTGGGTCTCCTGCCAGCTGCACTGCTGCCCTAGCCCAAGGTGTGACAAGAGCCACCCTGATCAGCCAGGAGGAAGTCTAGGGTCACCAGCATCTCCCATCACTGGTGCTCTGAACGCCTCCATGCTGCCTCGTGGTGAGGACCAAGGACGCCAGTGATAATGACCAGCTGTGAATGGCTTGCTGCCATCAACTGAAGTCAAAATGGAACAGAAAGGATCTTTCTAGCTAGCTGTCTGCATGCATGCATGAACACACACACACACACACACACCAGAGTGGGAGTAGGGGACCCACTCACGTTGATTTGCCCTGTACTGGCTGCTCTGGGTCACATTTTAGCCTCTCAAGGAAATAGCCACAGGCATCATGAGTGACAAGGGACCCAGTGTCTCCAGATGTGGCAGGTGACCCACTTCACAACTCCCGAGACCAGAGTCTAAGAAGTCAGGTGACTGGTCCAATTGCCCAGGCAGCTCCTGCTCTGTAAAAGGCCCTCAGGTCTCTACTACTCCAGCAGTCCTGTGGGGCTGACCAAGCATGGCACCAACAGAACAGCTTCCATGTGGGTCTGCTCCGGGCAAGGTGGCTGTGGGCATGTTCAGACAAAGCGCAGGCCCTTCCGTGTGTTTGCACAAATTAACCTGAGACCCCCAGCTGTTTCTTATGTCAATGTGAAGCAAGAATTTCTGGCTCATTTGGGTGACAATCTATACATTCTTTTGAAGATAAATATAGTGCATTAATTCATTGTCTCATTTCTAAGACAAAATATCCAACACTAAAAGTTAAAGCAAAAAAGTATATTTTACTTCAGTTTGGAGAGGTTACAGTCCATGTCTTGGCTGACTCCAAGGCAGGGAGGGATGACCGAGGAGGATCACAGAGGAGAAGCAGCCCACGACCAGCAGGAAGGCAGCCTCCCTTCCCCTTTCATCCCACCCAGCAGATCAGCTGTTGGGTGGTGTCATGCACACCCCAGTGGGCCATTCCATTATCCACACCCAGAAACATGCTAAACCAATCCATGACCAATTTAGTAATCACACATTTTTAATCCCAGTATCACACGCCTCATATCCAAACATGATAACCCCCACCTGTGGGCACATGAGGCTTTGGAGGGACCTCTAGACACAAGCCATAATATCCAGTAATAAGTACAGTCTGATGGCAAGAACTTTAACCAGGATACTATGGTCCAGTATGCACTTTTGGTCCAAGCACAAAGATCTTAAGATGACTGACGAAGTCTTTCTATGTATTTTTCAACACACACAGAGAAACACACCCAGATAAGAGGCTAAAATAATGATTAAACATATATCATTCACTACCTTCAAGTTTTAACTTTAAATTACCACCTGTCAATGGGACGTAAAGGAAAGAAATGTCTTTCCTTCTAATTTGAAAGTTAATTTATGTTTAGTGTAACTGATACAAGGAAAATGCTGTTTCAATTTTCACTTCTAGCTAATTCTTTGGACTTCTGCTAACAAATGACACTGCCTCAGGCAGGCCTCCATGAACAGCAGTGAAGAGCAGACAGACCTAAGAGAAAATCTAGGATCTGTTGTGCGGCCATCATGGAGAGTGAAAATTACAAGGCCAACCTCGCAGATGGGTGACTTAAATCAAACAATGCGTGCCTTCCCTAGCACCCTGCCTGCGTGGCATAAACGTCTTGTAAAGAGCAGCAGCTGTCCTGCCATCAAAGTTAGCCATAAAGTGGAAACCAGGCCTTCACCACAAATAGTAGCCAAAAAAATAAAAGTAGCACTAGGACAATTGTTGAAATATGAGCTGCAGAGGCAGGGGTATTCATCTTCTTGATTCTGTCTTGTATCCTGCACTAGAACACCCACCCTTTGTGCAAAGCAAAGGCTTATCAATTATTTATGGAGCTTCAGGAAATCACGGTCCACCAGAAGCCCCTTTGGCAATGCCACAGTGTCTCTAACGAGCCCCCACCCTCTCGGCTTCCTGCAGTCGAACCATGGCTAAGTAGCAGGAGCCAGTCCTGCCATGCCCAGCTTTTCATACAGGACAATGGATTTCCCTCAAGGTGGACGCTCTCCAGTGGAAAACCTTTTCAGGTTTCTTCAGTCACCTAAATGGAAAATACTTCAGTATTCTTAGACAGAAAGCACAGAAAGTGCCAAGAGCAAGGGCCTTGGATGCAAAACACTTGGCTGGGATCTCCGACCCACCGTGCACCAGCTGCGTGGCCCTGGGGCTGCTGCGGTAGCCAACAGCTGCCGTGACTGGAGGGCCCTGTGGATGGGCATCGAGCAAGGAGTGAAGGAAAGTTACCAAATATTCCATGCAGCACTTTCCTCCACGGTAAAGGCAATAAGCCCTGATTGGTCTGCATACTAAGACTTCTGAAAGGATCAAACCAAAGCGCTTGGAAATGATTTGTATCCAGAGTCTTTTGTTTTTCTTCTCCAGGATAATGTCATTGTACTCCATGGAGGATTGCTGTTGCTTACAGAGATAAAACTGTAAAGTAAGGAAAGATTGAGACCCTAATAACAAAGCGGGGGCAGGGGAGGGACAAAAGTGAGTGCTATTGAATTGAAGTGTTTTTCATTTCAGAACATTTCTTAGAAATATGGTTTTTGAATTGAGATGCTTTACTAGTTGGTTTTTGGTTTGTGTTTTTGTATTTCCTGCCCCTTTCAGAAAAAAAAAAAAAAAGAACCTACACAAAGCATCCTTTTGCTCACTTTGTAACTAACTTAAGACTTAAAACAAGCTGAGGAACGGCAGCTGGGGAAAAGAAAGAGTAGAGCAATTTATTTTGATTCCTTTTGTAGAGAAAAAGGGTGGTAAGCACAGGCTACTCTTGTTAATCATTTGGTCTCTGAAACAAAAATAAATGATTCATAGAGCTCCAGACATCTTGCTTTATCAGGAGGAAAAACAAGCAGGAAAGCAGCTGAATTCAGGCGGTCACATGAACAATGGAGCCACGCGGCTGCGCCTCCTTCCCTCCCTCACCAGCGCAACATGAAGGCCTGCCTCCAAAGGCTGTTGGCCCAAGGAATGCAAGGAAAAGTGAAGCAAATGTTCTTTTTCAAGGAAAAGGGGAAGAAAAACGAGCCCAGAGAAGGAGGCAGGAAGCAAAGACAAACTTGCGGGAGCAAGACGCCAGCCTGGAGACGCAGACAGCAGCACGGGCAGGGGAGGGCGCGCCGTGCAGGGAGCCCCGGGCCGGCTTCTCAGAGGCCGACCTGTCTTAATGGGCGCTGGGTCCCCGCATGCACGTGAGCTATCACATTTTTCCCAAACACCCTCTTTTTAAACTTGAAGTGCTTATAATAGGAAAAACACAAATAACAGTGATGTATTTTAAAAACTTTGTTCTTAGTGATATTCATGAAATTTTAGTTTGCACTGCTTTTCAACTTAAGAAACTTCACCTTTTGAGGCCATAAATGAATCACTTGGCACCATTGTTTACTACTTGATCCCCAGTTCCTTGTAGAGCTCCTCAAAGAATTGGTTTGGGTGCTCGAGGTTTTTCCAGAAATTATGTGAACTTTATCATTAAAGTGGAGGCCATAATTTGATACAATTGGTTTCTAATGAAGATGAAGAGGAGGAAGATCTCCATATGGAGGGTTAAGACTCTATAAGAGTCTCTGTGTGTGTGTGTGTGTGTGTGTGTGTGTGTGTGTGTGTGTGTGTGTGTGTGTGTGTCTACAAAGGTATGGATAATAATTTAAGCCACAGCTTTAGCAGAGGGAGGAGCAGGTCAGCATGCCTGTTCGTTGGGTTCTCTAGTTGTGTCCTGGAGCTCTGGGATGCCAGTAACTCAGTCCACCCCTGCAATGAGTTTAACCCTTAAAAGTGATGTCAAAGAACTGACAGTCCATGGAAACAGGTCTGCAGTCTCATCCGCCTTAGACATGGAGCTTCTTGATGGCGTGGGTATTTAGGCTTGGAAACCCCCATTCTCATGGTAACGGGACTTGCAGGCCATTTCCTCACCCAACCAGTAGCTTCTTTGGCTCAGTTTTATGGTTGGTTCTACCTCAGTGAGACAGAAATTGGAAAGATGTCTGTTTTCTTTAAAACAGGGAGGGTGTGTGTGTGTGTGTGTGTGAGAGAGAGAGAGAGAGAGAGAGAGAGAGAGAGAGAGAGAGACCCAGCCCTCCAGTAATTCTCAAAGGTGCTAGAGAACCCATGAGCACAGCAGAGTCATCACTACTCTACTAAAATTAGCTGCTTCTGTACAAACAGAGAGGAAAAAGCCAGTGAGCACAGAAGCCTATTCCAAGATTTACTTTTAACCGAAAGAGAAAGATTAGGTCCCCTATTAATGTTATTGAGCAGCTATCACTTTCCCTCCCTGTTGGATGATTTTGCAGAACTCAAGAAATGAGCAACATTGTGTCAAAGAATCTGGTTTCTTACTGTGTCTGTTCTCCTCATGCTGACCCAGGCTGTTTTCCAACAAATGAAGTCCTTAGTAAAAGATGGTGGTTAGCTACTGCTGTCCCAAGAGTAAAATCTAAACTGACCAGAATGAAAAGCAAGCATTGCGTGTGTTCACAAATTTGGGTCAAAATATCTTCATAGTCTATTTGAAATACATCCTAAATTCTAAGCCTCAAACAGACCCAGCAGCTTCACTAAAGAAACAGAAGAATCCCCACCCTCCCAGATGTTTCTTCAACCAGGAGTCCCCAGAAGGAGGTCAGCTAGACCCATACTCATGTACAGAGTTTCTGCAATGGCAGACCTGCAAAGCGCTTACCCATCATCAGTGAACAGCTCAGCTGGTGAGAAAGCCTGTCCTCTGCATGTCATGACCCAGGCTGCTGGGAACACACCTGTCAACAGGTCCTATTAACTAAGAGCAGCAACAGTAATAGTTTCCATTGTCAGAAATCTCCATGTTATAGGAACTTCTAACCTCCCTCATCAAAACATTTTATCAAACAAAATGAAAAAATAGGGCCAGCCAAATAGTTCAGCGGATTAAAGTGCCTGCTTAGGCAGATACAGGGGCCAGGGGTTTGATCCCCAGGCCTACCGTGCCAACCCCGCCCCCAGAGCACACTGAGACAGATTGAGACTGCACATGGCAGTGCATGCCTGTCATCCCAGCTCTTGGGAGGCTGTAAACAGTCAGATCACTATGAGTCTGATCTAGTAGTGAGGCCCTGAACACCTTGTAGATCCTTCTCTAACTTAAAAAAAAAGAAAAACTATCACATCTTTAAAATGAGATAAAGACCAATAAATAGACTCCATATCAGTTTAATGGTGATATTTAGTATATCTGTATGCTTCACATTTGAAAGATAGGGACTTCAAAGATAGGACTACATTGTACACTATGGAACAAAGTGAGTGGGACTCCAGAGGTTATTTAAAAAATAACAGAATTCCGTTACCTTCTATAGAGCCATTTGAAGATGTGTGTTATTATTTTTGAGATGGGTGTTATTAATTTCCCCAGGCTGGTCTTAAACTTGTGATCGTCCTGCCTCAGCCTCCTGAGTGCTAGGATCACATGTGTGTCCAATATCTCTATTTTCATTACTGTCTCCACTTGGGGCCCTTTCTGAGGTATGTTTCCAGGTCTAGCTTCAGCTGGCCACTCAAGGCTGTTCTGTTAGCAGATACTTTTTGTTTCCTCCATAGCATCTCAGAACAAGTAGATTCATTAGCGTGAATTATGCCCCATGTTTCCAGGTACAAAAGAAAAGAAAAAAAAACCCACCAAGATCCTTTTCCATTTTTGCCTGAATCAAAGGGCTTAGGGCTCACTTGGGGAAAGTTTTTTCTTATCATTATTAAACTTTTAAAATTATGGCCCTTCTACACCTACCACTTTCAGTAGTTCTGCATCATCGAATCTAACTCTTTTTTTTTTTTTTTTTTTTTTTTTTTTTTTTTTTTTTTTTTTTTTTTTTTTTTTTTTTTTGTCTTTTTGAGACAGGGTCTCACTGTGCAGTTCAGGCTGGCCTTAAGCTCACTTTGTAGCTCAGGCTGGTCTTGAACTCACAACAATCCTCCTGCCTCAGCCTCCCTAGCGCTGGGATTACAAGCATGCGCCACCACACCCAGCTCGAACCTAACTCTTTTTCCCCGAAATAGACTAGAATTCAGAAGCCTGAACTCCAGTTCTGGGTTTGCTCCTGGCTGACACACCTTTGGGTAAAATCCTTTGCCTTCTGAGATTCAATTTCCTGTGATCAAAGTGGCCAAATAAGGATAATAGCATACTTTCCAAAATGTTTTTGCTCTAAACAGTGAAGAAGAGAAGTAGGAAAACTCACGAAGTCTGAAACAGATCTTGTTTTAGCACATGATTACCTTGCTTCCTGGATACTCTGAGGATGATTTTAAACTAAGATATTTGTACATACAAGATGTGAAGCACTGAGGCAGAGAGGCTTTAATGAAGCTAGAGCAATTTTACCACCACAGTATAGTTTTCAAGCATTCCCTTCCTACATGCTGTACAGGAACACAGAGCTACAGACATTACGAACTAACTGCCATGCGCTCTAGATGTCTAAGGCCCTCTCCTATGCATGTGCTAAAATCTAATCAATGTAATGGAATCTGGGGGTAGAGCACTTGGGGAGTAACAGGTTCTGAGAGCAGAACCTTCAAACATAGGATTAGTGGCTCAAAGGAGATGCTCCAGGAAGCTCCCTCCCGCTGCACTGCATGAGGATGCAGTAGGGTTTCACCCATCTCCCAGGAGGATGCAGTAGGGTTTCACCCATCTCCCAGGAGGATGCAGTAAGGTTTCACCTATCTCCCAGGAGGATGCAGTAGGGTTTCACCCATCTCCCAGGAAATGGGACCATCCCAGATGCCAGACCTGCTGGCACCTTGCTCCTGGAACTGACACTCACCAGGATGTTGAAAAGTACAGTTTGGCTGCGTATAAGCCATCTGTCCATGATACTTCGTTAGAGAAACTTGAACACTCTTGAATCTTTATGCTGTACTCATTTTCAGCTCCACAGAAACTTCTTGGGTGTGCCTTAGATCTGGAACCTGTTCACATGGATGAAAAGATAAAGATCCGTTAAGACCGCATGGAGTCAGTGGTTGTTGACCAGCACTATATCTGACTGTCTTATGATGTACATGCAGATCAAGACAGCATACAGAAAGGGGTTCATTCTGCTTTACCATAAGATTTATACCTAATTACCTTCCAATGGCTATTTAGAGAGCAATATAATTCCATTATTCTCCAAATATCAAGGTTGACCTGTATAGTAAAAACAAAATTATAAATAATCCAAGGCCCCTATATTTGTCCATGACCCATTGCTAATAATGTACCATCCTTTCAGGATTACAGGGCATTCATGCTGTGGCTGAAGGAGCCAAAGGTCCTAGAGGCCCATGACCACCCCGGTCCCAGAGATACCTTGGCAAGGGAGGTCCTGAAGAAGCTCATGTGGTGACTGAATGGTCTTGAAGGTTAGTCAGGGAAAGAAAGTCTAATTCAACCTATACTCATGTTATCTAGAAAAATGATTTCTGCTTTCTTGTTCATGGTTTACTGACCTGGAATCAAGAATGTTTTTGACAATGAGCAAAAGTTGGAGAAGGCTGGTGACAAAGCAGAGATTGCTCTGTTTTCTAAACTGACTCAAACATCATTTTTTTTTTATAATCTACTGACAAGGCAAGTTGAACCCCAGCCCTATTACTCATAAAAAGATGACTTTCAAAGGCACATGACTGGCATGAATATGTGTCCCCTGGGTGTTTTGGGCTCTGAGCAATTGCAACATAGCTGAGCACCATGAACACCGCCCCTCGTGGAGTGCCGAGGGAGGCCAGAAAACCCTTAGTGACCTCCAGGGCCAGTGAATTTGTCTGCTCAAGACAGCTGTCCAAGGAACTGAGGACAAGTGTGTCTTTCACTTTCTGCCGTCAATCAGTAGAAAGCCTAACTCTAACCCTGCAGCAAACCCTAAGGTGTGTCCCTCTAGCCCCACACCTAATCATCTATCCCTAACCCTAATCCTAATCTTCCACACCTAACCTTAACCCTAACCCTCTAACACTAACCCGAGCCCCTAACCTGAACTATAACTCTCACCCTAACCCTCCAATCCCACACCTAATGCTCTCTTCTAACCCTAAGCTCCAGACACCAGACAGCTCAACTCTTCTGCTGCACAGTCTCACCCACACACCTCACCTTATGCTCCATCCAGCCTGTGTCCCAGAAGTGGCAGCATTCCCCAGGCCTATCTCAGCCGCCATCTCTGCTGCCTAGTAACCTCTAAATCAAAGTCCCTTTGCCAGGGGACTGTCATCTTGTTCCAGGGTAAAATGCTGGCTTTATTATGTAGAAATCTTCATTACTTTGGTTTTGGGCCATTACTGGAGGAGAACCTGTGCAGTCATGGCACTGGAATTCACTCACCAAGGCCACTCTCTTCTCTTCTATCATTTTACCAAGCAGAAATGAATTTCTTTTCCTGAAACCCTTGCCCCTCAAAGTTCAGTACAAGAAGTGCAGTATGGCACACATCTGTAATCCCAGCACTTTGAGAGGCTGAGACAGAAGGATCAAACATTTGAGTCCAGCCTGGGCAACTCAATGAGATCCTGACTCAAAATAAAACATGGGGGAGGTGGGGAGGAGGCTCAGAATGAAAGCCTGGACATCCCCAGGACTACAAAAAAAAAAAAAAAAGATAAGAATTTTTCCCTATTGTTCCAGAAAATGTAGCTCAGCAGTACAGCCTCTACCAGGCAAGCTCAAGTTCCTACATTCAATTCTTGGTATCAAAAAAATAATTGCTCCTCATTACTGGTAGAAGATTTAGTGAGGATGAGATTTTCTAAGGGGAGGGTGGGTGAGATACGTGCATCCCTTTATTGCAATGGGACACCTGGGTTATGGAATGAATAAGTAAATTAATTATGGGATAAAAGGATCAGTTAGCCTATAAATGTTTTACCCTCTTTTTAAAGCATTATTAGAATACACTGCTCCATGTTTTTAAGTGTTCCTACTTTTAGGAGAAGTGGTTTTAACACCACTAGCTGATATTGGCCTTCTCTCTGATTTTAGGAACATTTTTAACACCAGAAGATTTAACCTGAGGTCTCTTCTGAAATGGAGGGAGTCAGGCCTGCAGACAAAGGCCCTGCAGTAGGCTTACTCTGAGTTGCCAAGGCTACAGCCCAGTGTTCTGTGTCCTCAGTGGCCACTGGGAAGTAGCACGTTGGTCCAAGAGACAGTCATGGATTTTTGATCAGGAGACCCAAGGAATGAAAACTCACTGGAAAAGTAGAGAAGAGTCTCACCTTTTGCTGTTTAACTTCCCAAACCTGCTCACAGCAAGTACTCTGCTAAGCCAGAGAAGGGAACACCGCACAGTGGAGGGAACAGATGGCTGCCCTCCTGTGCCACCTGCGGTAATGCAGGAGAACGTGGACCAAGTGCTTCAGAGAACTGTGAGAGCACATGAAACCCCATGATTTGAAGAGACCACCATGTCCAGAAAGACCCACACAGGGGTTCCCATCCTGGAGCAAGACCCACTTTCCACCATTCGGTCAAAGCACTGCAGTGGGCGCCCAGAAGTAGGCCACACTGAGAAGGCACCTCTTGGTGGTGCTGCAGGTGGAGAAGTCGCCTGCTCCTGCTCTGTCCCCTGGAACAGCACTGGAGTCACAGGGTGGGAGACTGAGTCCTGGGACTCAGGGTGGTGCTCACTGGCAGTGGGATGTAGTGCTGGGCAAGGAGTCCCTGTGTCTAAATGCACTCCCATTGTAACTCATCTTTAAAGAGAAACACTTCCTTAAATAAATTTTAGAACTTGAGACAAAACATGTGGCCAAGAAAGCAGATTAGACAACCAGAAGGCCTGAGTTCAAATATGGCTTTACTTCTAACTGCAGATCTCCACAAGCCACTCACCTGTTCCATGGGGCTGACTGCAGTGGACCAGCACCCCCTGCCAACTGGCTGACAAAGGACTGAGGGTGGCAAATGGCATGTCCTAGAACTTGGTGATGAATTGCCATCATAGTTCTATCCAGCCGTGCCAAGGTCAAACTTGCAAGTCAAAACCAAGTCACTGAAATGGAACAGATGCCAGGTAAGTGCAAGCCCTGCCCAGTTGATGTTGTCCTCTAAGCAGAAAGAGAGTCCGAGGAAGCCCCCCAAAGGGGAGACTGGGGACCTCAACTCATCCACACACAGAAGAGGCTGTAGGTTTACTGTCTCCTGTCACAGGAAAAGAATTTTCCAGATGTGTCACTGAGAGTGGCCCAATAAGGTTTATTAGGTAGAATTTTAAAATGTGCACACTCAAAAGCTGGAATTGAGGCCTTCATGAGAGAAGCACACTAGGTCTTGCTGTGGTACACGGTCTTGGGGCATCCTCCAGGTTAGTGGCCGAGAATGAGCGCCACTACTGTCTGTCAGGCTCTCCCAGCTCACAGGCTGCGTTAGGATGCAAGCCCATGCTGGGCTTGGAGTTTGGAGGTGTCCTGCCTGCGCACAGAGCCACGTCCCTGAGGACACAGGCACCACTGATGGGGCAAAGGTACACAGGGGCCTAGGAAGGGGCTTAGTGCCTCTGCAGGAGCTTTAGGATTTTTTTTTTACTCCCAGAGGGCATTGTAACCTTGAGCGACTTTGTGCCCTGCAGCTTTAGTTTCCCTTAAAGACTTTTTCAAAAGCTTTTTCATTAGTATGTCACTATAGTACACAATGACTGTACTCGTTGTATGGAGTTGGTACATGTACATAATACATCTTAAATTTTTTGAATTTTATTTTTAATAGCTTTTTTATTATGTAAGTTTTCTGTATATAATCAGACTCCTAAATTAAAGATCCAGTCCAAAAAGGAGTATCTGAATGAATAGAGCCTTCTCAGGTGAAGAAGTATAAACAATGATGCCAAAAAAAAAAAAGTTCAGTATCACTGATCATCTGAAAGATGAAAATTAAAACAATGCTGAGATTCCATCTCACTCCAGAAGGAATTGCTATCATTAAGAAATCACCCAACAACAAGTGATGGAGAGGCTGTGGGGAAAAGGCTGAAGATTTCTTAGTTTTTAAAAACCTCCGTTTAGGACCAGAACTAAGTGCCTGCTTAGGCAAGTGTGGGGACCAGGGTTCGCCTCCCCCACCATGGTCACCTACTGGTGTGCTGACCAGCCACTGAGACTGGGTGTGGTGGCACACATCTATAATCCCCAGCACTGAAAACAGGAGGATTACTGTAAGTCCGAGCTACATAGTGAGACCCTATAGAAACCAAATGCATTTTTTAAAAATCAGTTTTAAAATTAGGATTTTCTTTGTGTCTTTTAAAAATAATGTTTGTTTGTTTGTTTTGGTATCAGGGATCAAACTCAGGACCTTGCATTTGCCAGGCAGGTGCTTATGCCACTGAGCTACTGCCCCAACTATTGCCCTTGTCTCCTTCCTAACTGTCTTTGTTTTTGCTGTCTGGCCTGAATCGCATATGCTTCCACAGCCTGCTTCTTGATACACAGCAACAGCCGGGGCCATGCTTGCTAGCACAGACATCTCAGAATCTGCTTGGCCAGCGCTGTGGTTTCTGGATAGACGACCTGCCTCCTACAGCAGGCCGGAAGCAAAGCAGTTAGCAGACAGAGACAGCACTGGCTACCATGACCGCTGCGCTGTGAGTTTGGTCGCAAGGATGAGCACTGTAGGCAGGGGATTTAAAGTGTGGCTTGTAATCCTTAATTAAAGATAGAAGCTGAAAGCTCAAGCATCTTCTATTTTAAAATGCCCTTCAAACTCTGCTCAACAGAGTTGGAGAAATATCCAACTTGGAATTCTTAAAATACCTGGGGATGACAGATTCCTGTAATTTTGCTGAAAAAACGCAGGTAGAGGAGGGCCCTGGCATGAGAAGCACTGATGCCTGAGAGCTGCAGACCCCCAAGAGCTGCGCCTCACAAAGGCTGTGCCCCTCCCCATGAGTCACCCTCAGTCCCAGACTGACTGCCTTCAGAGTTTGAGAACAAAGCGGAAGTCAGGGATTAGCTGCTTGCCTGTGTGCTCCTCACTGACTTCTCTGCCTTGTTCAGGGAGTGCTATACTCCTGACTAGCTAGGACACATATAAATGAAAATGTAAGGTGGGATTAAAAATATGGTGAGCGTTTAGTTCATAAAATATATTACCGAGAAAGCTATCTTGCTGTGACGCTGACTCAAAATACCCTCCTTGCTTTGAACACACGCAACCGCATCACCCTTGCCACTTTCTGCGTCAGCTCTAGGGACCCCTGATGGTCCCAGGTCCCAGGTCCAGTGACGAAGATGAATGAGGGCACAGCATGTTTTTATGAGCTGCCTCTGTTGATGACATTCCATCCAACGTGTACTTAGGGTAACGCTTGGCAATGTACGCAAGGAAAAGGACCCCAGAGCTGCTACAGAAGGTGGCAAGGATGAGGGATGAGTGCACTTAAAGTGAAGGAGAAAGTTTCGAGAGAGGTTTCTGACAATGTTTTACCATAATCAATTTTTGTTTAAACATTTGATAATCCTTAATCTAAATTTTATGGGAGAAAGATTATTGCAAATAACATATATAAACATTCTATACTTATTTTTTAAGCTTTAAGCTTTATCTGAAGAATGGTAATGATGTTTATAAAATTAAATATTATAAAGCAAAGGAAAATTCAAAAAACAAAACCCGGATTTTAGGAACAGAGAAATATATAAGTTTGCTAACTTATAGAACAAAAAAAACAGACAAACACTAAAAGCTGTTCCATGAAGAATTCACTATGATGAAAGACAATGTTTATGATATGATGTTATATAAAAGCTACGCACTGTATAACCACAGACGAGGCAGACGGATGATGGGCCGATCCACAGATGGAGACAAAGACAAAGAAAAGAAAGGGGCTCCAGGAAGGAAGTTACATCAGCAGGGGAAGAGATTTACCTGGCAGTGAGAGTTCCATGGGATGATTGCATTTTCTGCTTGATTTTTTATTTCTTTAGCTCTACTCTGCCTTGTTCTGAAAGCAATTTAAAGCTGCTTACAAAATACATACAAGATAAAATTAAATTTAAGAAAATGTAAGTAGGTGAGGGATGAATATAAGAAAGATAAGGCATAGCCAGCAGGGTGGCTGGCGTAGGAAATGCATTCTGCAGGACTCTGTGTATTAGCTACAGAGCAACCACAAATTCACCTCTGAGCTTTCTGGCCACCAATACAGAAAGGGAGACACAATAGACTAGGTGACTCATGAGGACAAAAATAAAATTGAAAAGAAAATTCACAACACAAAGCAACATTATTGCATCTAAGAAAACAGGGAGGAAGATTTTCCCATGATGCTCTGCTTCCCAACCTCATGGACCATGATGAATGATGGAGGCACTTTTGTTGTTCTCCATTACCCAGCAAGTTGAGTGTGGAACTTCCCAGTAGTCTCTGTGTAGACTAATGGCACAAAGCCCAAATATAAGTAAAAATAACATAGGCTCTGTGTTGGATGGTTACCAATTCTCTCCAGGTATGCAGAGGGACTCACCTAAATGTATTCATCTAATCTCCCCAAAACTGAGTACAGTATCACTCTTTACAAACCCAATACAGTCTTGGAAAACAGCTCAAGTTCAATGAGCAACCAGAGGTGGGGCTGGAATTCTGACTCTACAAACCCAGCGCAGTGCACCATCACACTCTACTGCTTCCCTGTCAAGAAGAGAGCAAACTCAGTTTACAAATGCATCCCAAGGAGCACAGCAGATGGGGACATCATTTATTCTTCCTGATTTTCAATGGTTTTCAAGTTAGACTTGTAGTTAAAGTACCCGGCGTCTAGTATCCCTGCACTACTCGAGGCTGCTGGGCCCACTAGACTTCACATGGATTCTAAGACTGCTTGGGCATCTCTGTCCCTTAACCAGTTAGCAAGGGTCTACATGCTTCGGTGGTTAGGAAGCACTGGCCTGTTTGAAAGCAGGCTGCCCAGCAGAAGACAGACAAATGAGCAAAGCTTTATCTCTTTTTACATCCACTCCCCACTGCTGCTTTCTGTTCAAAAGAGTGTTGGATCCTCAGAGTCCCACATGAACAGCACACTGTGCATGGCAGGGGTTGCAATTTTGTCACCATTTGACTCATACCATCCATGGAAAAAATTGTCTGGTCCTGAAAATGCTCCCTAATGCTGAACATAGTTGGCAGCCCAGGTGGATACAGGACTTCCTGGAAGTGATCAGAGTGAATTCCTCCTTATCATAGAGCACATGAGGCTAATTTGTGGACCAGAGTCTCAGGATGAACTGAAATCACACACTGCTATGTTGCTGAGCCCTCATGCTGTAGGCTTCTCTGCCTCCCTTACCTTACTTAATCCGTGCCACACCCCCGAGAACAGGTTTGTTTTCCTTTAATAGCCAATATAAAGAAGATAGAAAGTCCCAGGGATTCAGGGGTTTAAATGTGTTAAATTAGGCAAAACAACACTTTGGAGAGCTGGAAATGTGGCTGGGAATAAGCCCTCTCATGCATTCGCGCATGGAGTGCAGATGAAATCGCAGTGGCTTTCCTTGCTGAGGACAGTATTTGAAGGCAGGTTGACAGCAGTGACCATGTGCATAGGCTGTGACCCAGGGCTTCCTCGTGAGTAGACGATGCCAAGGAGGCTGTTGTTAGGGGAAACGAGCACGAAATTGACTGAACAGTGTTCCCTACAGCATGCTTTTTCCTCTTCATGCTTACTTTTTTCTTTTTAAATTTCTTACTTTTTTGTTGTAGTGCTTTGTTTTGTTTTTTTAACCACTTTTGCACGTTTATATCTGGCAACCTAAAGAACTAATTTGAGTATAATGCATGATGTTGAATTTCTATTACCATTGAATTCCTATTACTTTGTTTAGTGAAATTTTGCATACTTTCTAATCCTTTTTTTTGTTGCTGATCTATATTCTTTAAAAAAATAAAAAGAATGGAAAGTAATACTTAGCTTAAATAAATTAGCATCAATTCTTACAGTGAAGTAGCATGCATGTGAAATCCATGTTGTATAATGATATTGACTAGTTTAAAAATATTTTTCCTTTTGATGTATTCAACATAAGAAAATTGACTTGCAAAATAATCTGTGTGACACAATCTCATTTCTCAAGTATTGTAATATGGATAAAATATAAAGATATTCTAAATATTAATGAGAAACCCAATGGACAAACATATTGAAGAGAAAAATCAAAATTAGATCATAGGAATCAGAGAGACAGATCTTTTGTAAGTAGGAAGGAACCAAGAGATGGAGAGAGGGCAAGGGAGAGGAAGGTGCCCTAAAAAGAATTACAATGTGTTACATATGTGGACCAACTCCTTAGAATGGTGTGATCATTGCATACTACAAACATGCACTTAAAAATTAACATTAAAAGAAATTAACCATAATTATTTCTAAAGTTAAAACATCATCAGTACCCCTGATCACTACTTTTTGCCTACCTATAATTTCTAAATAGCTCTAATGGATCATGCATTGCTTTGTGAAAAAAAATTACAAACAAAGTAGGTGAGACTCATGAAGACTTCAGCTCCAGATCTGTGTGCACAGGAGAGAAGACTTGAAATGGATACACAGAAGCCAAGAAACTCAGGGCAGCACAGTCTGCTTGTGTTTGTCTGTGACACACAACTCTGGGGCTTTGAGCATCCACCTCGCTGGGTGGGATTATTTAAAGGCACCATGAATGTGGGAAGCACTTCCTTTAGGGACACCAACCTACACCGAAAGAGCAATAGCACTAATTCAAATCTTCTCTCTAAAGTTTCCCTATTAAAATTCTGGGCCATGGTGAGTTACAGATGTGAAGAGCAACCCAATTTTGATAATGTCTGTAGGAAATTTCCTTTCACAGAAACCACGCATCTGTGATGGCATGGGTGCACACCTGCCCCAACACACCTGCCCAGCACACCTGCCCAGGTGTGCCTCCTGCGAGCAGACAGCACTGGCAATCACAGGGAATTCTACCCCCACATGAACACATGGGGCTTAGACCTGCCTACTACCAAGAGGCCTCAGAGGAACAGAAGACGTGAACAAGTACAATGTCAGTTCTAAACTGTTTTTGAAATAGGTTTTGACACATTTAATTGCTGAGGGAGCTCATGTACATCAGCCCTTCTTTTTCTTACAAGCTGCTCACATTTTTTCCCATTTCCCAATACCTATTATACACTGAAAACCTTCAAAGAAAAAAGGAACAAGGCAGGGGAAGGGGAAAAGCAAAGACAAGGAAAAACTTGAAGGAAAGCAGGGAAAAAAGCTTTCATAAATAAAGAGGAGACAAGGGGTTGAAAGGAGAGGAGAATAAAAAACAGAAGCAAGATATATCATGTACAGGCATGGGCTGCCTATGATGAATGTGACTATTATGTATATCTAAAATGTACTAATAAGACCAATAAATAAATAAATAATGAGCTGCTTACATGTGCTTATTTACAGAGTATAGTACTACAGAACTCAAAGATGAATCCTGGTCTTCCACTTCCAAAAGCATCAGGTGAAACCACTTTCCTCTTCTCTAGTTTTGGAAAAACTTCACCCTTTCACACCAGTAATAACGGTTGGCCAGATGGCTCAGCAGGTCAATGTGCCGGGGCCTGGCGTTTGATCTTGGGCCAGCCATGCCAGCCATGTGCCTAGGGTGCACTGTGAGGTTGAATGACACTGGGCATGGTAGTGCACATCTGTAATCCCAGCTCTTGGGGAGCTGAAAAATAGGAGGTTCACTTTGAGTCAGCCGATCTGTGTAGTGAGACCCTGTACACCCTCTACCAGATACATAAGAAACATACACACACACACATACATGCACACACACCAGTAATAAAAATGCACTGGGAATCTCCAGAAAACACACAGGGCACCATGTTCCACTGTAGTACCTTTCAACAATATTTGGTAGAGTTCATAGAATTGAAAGTGAACAAAAAACATATGAAAGACATTTTGATATTTGATCATGTTTCTCAAGTCTAGAGTATTGCAGCACTTGGACTGCCACATCTAATAATTTTTTGGAACCTAAACAATCAGACACAACTGTCATAGAGAGCTATCTAATCAGAGCAGTGCAATCCCTGCATGATCAGAGCAGCTTCCTACAGCCCATATCTGATGTCAAAAAGGGATATAAAAGATGGCAGCTGCTGACTTTGTCATTATTATTATAGTGGCTGGTCCTGATGCAGGGCATATCTTCTTTTCAGAGAACTTCTTCTTGACTAAAATCAACTAAAAGAGGCACAAGGCTCTCACAACGTGGTGAAGAACAGGTGTGAGGAGGCGGGGTTCACTTCAGCCCATGATTTCAGAGACTTTGGTAAATGGTCACTTGTCTCCCTTGCACTCCACATCCTCAAGCTCTTCTGTTCTTCCTCCAGCTTCACTGCACACCATTGAGCAGATACTCAACAGGCTTTGAAGAAGAATACTGGAAATGCCATGAAAAGAAAGAGTGTTGTGCTGGGTGAAGACTGCCTTACTACAGTAGACCATGCATGTCAAAAATTCTGAAGAGAAAAGGAAGGGAGAGAAGGAGAGAGAGAGAGAGAGAGAGAGAGAGAGAGAAGGAGGAGAGGATGACAGAGATAGAGAAAAACAGTAAAAGAAAGAGTAAAAACTAGAGTGAGTGACATGATGAAAAAGAAAGCGATTTTATATGTGTCATTACCAAGTAATTATGGGCAAAACATGTTGGAATCCTTGCATAATTTCAACAGTGTCTAAGTAAGGAAAGATGAAAACTTCAGAAATTTGTATCCTGAATTAGACTTCTAGAGAAGCCTGTCTAGAATGGGAATGAGGAAATCTTATGAGTTCACCAAGGAAAGGAAAAATAAGGTTCAGTATGAGCTCTCTAAGGAAGACTAATAGTAGGGCAAAGCTTACAGACCATTTCCTAGTTTCTCCCAGAGAGGGACGACCTCACTATTACTTTGTTAGTGCACTCTTTTCTGACCGGAAAGTCTAGTCACAGGCTTTCCAACCGCCGTTTACCATCCCCATGCCCATCACTGCGACAACCAAACCCACCTTCCTGATTTTCCAAAGCTCCTAAGAAAGGAACACTGTCCCTTTCCTGTCCCCTATTGAGAATCATTGAGGCTGTGGCACAGCACCCATCCCCAAATCCCACCCAGGTCAGACATGAGAAAAATTCTGAAGAGCCTTGGAATTGGCTGGGGGCCAGCCAAATAGCTCAGCAGTTTAAAGCACCTGCAAGCAGGCACAGAGCCCAGGGGTTTGATCCCCTGGCCTGCTGTGCTGGCCCTACCCTTGGGACATGCTGAGACAACAACTGAGGCTGGGTGTGGTGGCACAGGCCTGCAATCCCAGCAATTTGGAGGCTGTAAACAGGCGGATCACTAAGAGCCAAATCTAGCAGTGAGACCCTGAACACCCTGTAGACCCTTCCCTAAAATACAAAAACTAAATAAATGGAAAGATAAATAAATAAAGGAATTGGCTGATGACTCATAACTCTAACCCTTAGCATACTGTCCTATGCTTGTTTACAAAGCAGGACAGCACATATAGTAAGTGGCCGTGTTGCATCCTGGAGTAGCCATGTTGGTTATTGAAACATTGAGTCTGGGCTACCATGGAGAAGCACCCACCAAGACGAACACTTGGGGATCAAACATCCATAGTCACAGGTGATGGAGGTCAAATTTTCATATTAGATGTACAGTGAAAATTTCAAAATGTTTCAAAATCAAGATAAAGTACAATATGAGGGCCAGCCAGACAGCTCAGGGGACTGAAGTGCATGCTTCGGCAGACACAGCAAACGGGACTTGATCCATGGCATGCCATGCAGCCCTGTGACTGGGGTGCACTGAGCCGGCGGCTGAGACTGGGCATGGTGGCACAGGCCACTAGTCCCAGCTCTTGTGAGGCTAAAAACAGGAGGATCATTATGAATCTGATCTGTGGAGTGAGATCCTGTAGAACCTGTACTAAATACATTTTAAAAAATTAAAAAATAAAGTACAATATGAAGCCCAAACTAAATTACAATTTTTAAACACTAAAATATGCACTGTTCAATATCTGTTTCCTCTAACTAGCTAATCCCTGAGTCATTTTAATTTTGATGTCTAAAACAACTGGCTTAGTTTAGGATGAATGACACTTTTTCAACTGTGACTGTTAGTTGGAAAAAGCCCTGAAAATTTCTGAAATGGATCCTGCCACACACAGCAGACTACAAGATAAGGACAATTTCCTACAAACACTTCACAGAAGAAATACAAATATCAATAAATCCATGAAAACATGTTCAGCATTGCTGGCCATTAGTTAAAAGCAAAGTAAAACACCATGAGATTCCACCTTACTCCAGAAAGAATGGCCCTCATAAAAAACGTCACATAATAACAAATTCTGGTGAGGCTGCAGGGAAAAATGAATGCTTCGCATTGCGGGTGGGAGGGTATCACTCTACAACCACTATGGAAATCAGTGTGGATACTCTGAAGTGAAATTAGAAATCCCATTTCACCCTGCTATTTCCCTCTAGATTTCTTTCCAAATGAGAGAAAGGCACCACATTATGGTGACTTCTACAAACCCATGGTTATAGCAGCAGCAGTAGTCAAATCACACAAGCAGCTGTACATCTATCAGCAGATGAGTGTATAAAGCAAACGTGGATGCCGCATAACGCAATGTAACGGCATTGTACTCTGCTGTAAAGATAAACATGAGTCCTTTCTAGGAAAACTGATGCATCCTGAGACCATAACATTAAGTGAAATAGATCAGATACACAAGATTAAAAATGGCATTGTTTATTTTATTTGAGAAACCAAAAATACAAATAAAGAGCAAAAACAAGACAGATACTCGGAAATAGGGAGACACTTTTCTCATGCAGGAAGGAGACCAAGAGTGGAGGGAGCGGTGATGGAGGGGAGTGAAGAAGATGAAGGTGGGACGAGGTGTGTGCCATACACGTGCCAGGTCCACACCAGGGCACTCAACATGACGCACTGCAAGGGACGGGCCAGTACAAGCAGACTGCAGGTCCGCAGCTTCAGTAAGTTGGAAGAGCTCTAGACAACACACAACTGGGAGCTGGGAGGAAACATGACACTCACTGAATATGGAACTTGAAAAGGGTAACTTTGGCCAAACAAACTAATTTTTTTCAGCATGCATGTAGGTAAATGTAATTCTCAAAAGGAAATAATTTCATATCATAAAGAAGTCAGAAAATGACATTTTAACTATCACATAATCCAACTATTTTATTTTGGACACAAAGAAGTGAGGTTTAGCCTGAGAAATGAAATTGGCTTTTCCCAAAAACTAACACTAACCATCCATCAGAAAATTGGAGAAGCCTTGTAATTAAGAAATAAGTCATAATGGAATCAGAAAATAAGAATTATTACTTCCCTTCAAGAAATGTCTGGTATTTTAATTTGTTTCCTTTGCTTCTTGGGGATCTTTTACAAAGCCTAGTGAAGCAAGTGGTGTTCCAAATTCAGCCTACTTATTATTTTGAAATAAGAAGGTCCAATCTCTAAAGCCTATAAGTTTGAAAATATTTTTGACATTGTTTTTCTTCTGGGAAAGAGAAAAATCTTCAAGACACAATTATTATTCCACTAAAGAGTCAATCAGCAAAGACAGACACACTGACACAAACATGTAAGTCAAATTATCAATCAAGCAATCAGGAATAAATACTTTTAAATCTCCAAGAAGGAGGGTCCCAGCTGAGGTGCCTGGACTGCAGCTCTCGGTCAGCCTTTCTGGACACACAGTACTCATGACCAAAAGTCAAAGCTAGGAAATCTGAGCAGAAGCCAAGCTGAGAAAAGTAGCAGCCACAGATAAAGACATTAATGTGCATGGGATGAATGTGGAGAAGAAGATAAAGGAAATGATGGAGAAAGCATTAAATGGCAGAGAACTTTCATTAGTAGCTATAATCCATAAAAGCAATTTAAATGAATGGAATGTGAGTTGAAAAAAATATAAAGTTGATGCTCAACATGGCAAAAGACAGAGTTTGAGAACTAGCTGAGTGGTTAATAGAAAATATTAAAACTGAAATTTAGAAGAAAAAGACTAGAAGAAAACTTCCACCAGAAGATGTTGAATGGATTTATGAGATATGGTAGATTTGTAGAGAACAGGATTTTGTATTTAGAAAATACCAAACACTCTATAATCTACAGGATTAACTGAGTTAGCAAGGTTACTAGGTATAAATGTGTATATAGAATATACAAAGGACTACATTCTCCTAAGACTGGCAAAGTTAACAAGAACATTGGATAGGATACATTTTAAAAATGGAATTGTATTCCTATATGTTATCAAAAGTAACTAAAACATGAACTTGAAAAAAATATCAAATCTCAACACTGGCACGGGGTCCCCTGTACATGAATGAGAGCTGTTAAGTCACCTCTGGAAAGGTGGAGAAGGAATGACAAAGATTAAGTTGTCCTGCCAACTTAGCAAGACGACAGAGCCAGAGCCGGAAGCCCCAGCCCCACCCTCGGAGCCCAGGAGGCCCCGCCCCACCAGCCTTCTGTCCCACACCTGACCTGACCTGCTGAAAGCTTGCCTTCCTCTGCCTCCTGGGAAGCTGCTGCCTTCCTTTCTGCCACCGGCCACACCTGAACACTGCTCCTGAGCCCTCTGTCTCCATGGGCTGCTTGAGGGTAAACATACGTCTCTTTCACGCCTGCTGTTTGCTTGCATCAGGCAAAGTTCTTCTGACTTTCTTCTTGTTTCCCTGGCTTTTGGCTCAGCATTGGTGCACAAGGCCATGTACCAGGTATGGCTGAAAAATGTGGGGAATGTTTAGTTTTCTGTAAAGTTTTATTACAGTAAAATACACAGTCAAAATATTGTCACACGTGTTCATCCCGTCATCCTCGCCACTTCCCGTAGCAGCTATGGAATTCTCTTCCCTGCGGGTCTTTAGCTGTGCTGTTCTGGCTGCCCTGATGCCCTGAATGGATTCAAGCGTTGCGCTTTCATGGTCACTGTGACTTTGGGGAAGAGCCAGAGGTTGCACGGTGCCATGTCTGCTGTGTAAGGTAGATGAAGTCTCAGTGCCTGCTTTTAGGAGCCTCCTTTCTGATGGGTTCAGTCACGGAATTTATTGTCACATTTCACAGCGACACTCATGAACCAGGACTCCAGAGCTGCTCCGGAAAATGGTGCAGATGACAACATGAGCGAGTTCAAAGCAAGGAGAGGGCTTTCAGGGAGACTCAATGTGTCTTTCAGTATAATCTTTTTAATTAAGTTTCCACCAACTCTTTGATCGCACCTCACGCATCTCTGTGGTGTGATTCTCCATGCACCGACGTTGCTGAGTGACAGGAAAGACGTTAAGACTCCAGACAAGCCTCCAGAAGCCAAGGCTTGTTGGTTTTCTCAGAGGCAGAAAGATCTTTCAAGAGGTTCTTCTAAAGCACTCAGTTCCATCTTGGCGAGATACTGTGTTCATTCATGTCCTTACACTAGATTTGACACTTCCTGGCCAGGCTGAGGCACATAGAAATTTGACCAGAGGATCACTAAACAAGGTAAGGTAATGCTCTTATGCTCATGGACTTAATTCTTAGGCTATACTTAATGAGAAGTATCTCCTTGGGAAGTTTCCTAAAAATTCCTTGGCCTCAGCT
Organism: Ctenomys sociabilis; assembly: GCA_004027165.1. NCBI lineage: Eukaryota > Metazoa > Chordata > Mammalia > Rodentia > Ctenomyidae > Ctenomys > Ctenomys sociabilis. The sequence goes on from PVKA01002802.1 coordinate 112,709, forward strand.
ACTTTATCTACAAAATGATTATAATACTGTCTAACTAGTAATGCTTGCCTAGAAAGATAATCATGAGAATCCAATGACAAAATGCTCACAAAGCAATGCTCACAAAGCACATAGTATATTGTGTGGGAGAATATAGTCCTAAGGGATTATATAAACCAAATGAATCCTGGGGTTCTGCTCTGACTCCGACTGAGTCACAGCACTGCTCAGGCTAGGCGCTGGCTTGAGATCGACTCGGTTCAGACACCCCAGGCACCAAGACTGCAGACGCACAATTCACTGTTGCTTAAAATCTAAAATGGCACGGGTGTGCTCTGCATTCCATAGAAGCCACGTTTTAAATTCTGAACTCTGCTCAGAATCCTAAACTACTGTCTGGATGACAACAGGAAGCTGCAGCTCCCAGCAACCTTCAAAATCAAGAGGGGAAACCTCCTGCCATCTACAGAGCACTACTTGCTACGCAGTGATGTTCAATAGAAAAGGAGTATTTTCAGTCTATAATGAGTTTCTAAGGACATACCCCACTTGCGTACTGAGGAGTATTTGCACTTAAAATCTCTACAGTTTCCTGAGAAAACACCTTCTTAAGGCAGAATAAATATATCTTACACTTTCTCCTTCACCACAGATAGCCTTTAAATAGCTTTTCTGGTGGTGACAACTAACTTGTAAGACTCCTCAGCTCTCCACCTCCCAAGTCCTCTCTGATGCCCATGCTTGTCGTCCTTTCCTTTCCTGTCTCCAGCTCCACCAACAATGCTACCTATCCACTTATTAAAGGAGCTATGGAGCCCCTGCTGCCAACTGTGGGGTATAAGTGGTAAGCTGGACATGCGCGGGCTTTGTTTTTTCAGTCTTCGCCTCTATATTTGCAGATTTTTCTTAGTTTCTCCATTCACTCTTTCAAAGATGATGGTCCAACCTTTAAAGTTCAAAGAACAAGAAGCAATTTACATTCTTCTACTATGAGCCTGTCTGAAACTTGCCTTTGTGGGCTAACACCTGCTGTCTTTGTTACTTATCACAGGGACCAAGTAGCATATTTTTAAAATGATCTTCAGCTCCTTTTAACCACAAGCCAGAGCTATGCTGCGACAGCTACAAGTTGGCCATGGACTGGGAGGAGAAATCCCAACGTGTGCCAGAGAAGACTGGAAGAATCAGTGAGGAGAAATCAGAGCCACCGCCAGCGCCCCAGTGCCCGACCTCATCTATGCCGCGCTAACTTGGTGTGAGGCTCTGGCTGCCTCAGGACTCACTAAGCTTTTAGAGGTCTGTGTCTTGTTTCTCAAACATCGAAGAAAGTGTAAACTTGTGAATGCCTCGGGCTTAAATATCTTAAAATACGTATCCTGGCTTGGAAGATAAGAAAAGGCCACAGAACAAGGTCAGAATGAAAAGGGAGAGGAATTAAAGTGAGAAAGACAGGAGTGCGAATCAGATGTGAGTGATTCAAGGACAGAGCCATTCTTCAATAATCAAAGGAAATTGACCTCAGCCTCCCTTCAGATCAGGCACGTCTGCCTGCAGAAGACCTTTCAGGGCCAGCCTTAAACTGTCCTCTGATGCCTGCTTAGAAATAAAAAATAAGATAAGTAAACAGCTACACTCTAAAATTACTGATAAGAGACATCTGCTATAATAATGTCTGTAAGTATAATATCATGTATGCACCTTGTACGATACCAAAACAGTATGAAAACAGTTTGCAATGTATTAATTTATCGAATCTGTCATGTTAAGGTGTCTTAAAACTGTCTGATTGATATTTGTACTTCAATAAAATAAAAAATAAATTAAAAAAAAGAAATCAATGCAAAAGCACTTAGTCAACACCAAGGACTCTTATTCTGTCCTGTCCACAGCACTGTAGAGAACAGAGGTGCCCCCTCCCCTAGGGAAGGACAGTATGGCCCTCTGAAAGCTCTTTATCCTTCCCTAATACAGAAACCAGAAGCATGGACTTGATGTAAAATAAACAGCTCTTGTTTATCCTCATGCATTTGTTGTTTCTTTCTCTCCTTGTGTATGTGCTATGATTCTTTCAAACTAATTACCTAATTACAGATGGTGAAAGCATTTAAAGGATTAAACTGAGATCCTCACAGGCAATGTGGAGGTAGAGATGTTTATTAACTGCTCCACTGAAAACAGCATCCAGCCCCTTTCACAGCCACTGAATCTTTCATCAATCTGCCCCCTGCACCCACATGTTTAACCAGCATTAATCCCTCCCAGGTACCACTAAATACTACCAGCCATTTAGCCTAAGCCCTTAATTAATCACATTAGCGGTCACGTGCTGGTCCCCTTGTCTCCTGCATAGCACTCACGTAATTCCTGCAGAATGAACAGGAGCACACACTTCTGTCATTGGTTCCAGGGCACAAGGCACATGCACCCCATGAATCCTTTCAAACTGGAGCCACCACCATTCCAGACAAGAGAAGTCAAGTGCAGCTATTTTTATTTTGACATATAGACGTGACTCACATTTTTCCTATGCTCAGTGTCTCATAGAGGACAAGACAAGGTGTACGCAAGGAAGAACTGACTGCTCAGAAACACAACTGCTCAAGTCAGAAGTCCTTCTCTTGTTCCCACAAGGAGTGCATTTGTCACAGAAAACCAGATTACACTGCAGGAATAAACTACTCCAAACCCTTGCTGACACAACATCAAGGCTGTGTCTCTCACGCAGGCAAAAGCTGGTCTGGGTGCTGCTCCTGTGGCTTGCCAGCAGCTGTCTGCTTCACCTACTTGCCCCCAACCCGTAATGCAGACCCCAAACCTCCCACTTGCCACCCAAACCTCAGCGAAGCCCCCCTGCTGAGGCCAGGGCCTGGGAGTCTGGTGGAGATTTATGTCTCTGCCTGAAGTAACAGAAACCACTTACAGACTGATTGTTCAGTCCTGCTCAACAGCAAGAGGACTAAGATGCATAGACTCCTATGCACCCCAAAGCAAGAGGAAGCAGATGACAATCCCTACTACTCATTAGTACCTAAGAAGACCTACGTCACTTGTCTTCAACTACTTATTGGTTATTGATGACCATGTTGCACTGCGATGAACACTAGCATACTGATGATATTCCATTGTCTTATGTCATTTAATCCTATCATTCTTTATATGTATTACTTTCTGTCCTGGAACTCATGACAATCCTGATTAAGCCATGAGTTTAAAGGAATTTGGTGGGCAGTGCCCAACACTACTACACATGCTACTATATCAGCTCTTTGTGTTAAACAAAAAAGAGAAACGTATTATGAGAATTTTAGCATTGATTCTCATTTGCAAACATATTATTGTTTTGCTTACACGATTTTCTTTTTTCTCAGCTTTTAGTAACTTGGTACGTGTGATGGTGTAGATCTAGCTGTCTGTCGAGGGCCCCTTGCACACACAAGGAGGACTTGAGCCCTGCCCTGCTACTCTTTTCGGCCACTTCCTGCCTGCCCTGCCAGGGCAGAGAGGCCTGGGAAGCAGCTGACCATGGACTGAAGTGCACGCCCACACAAACTTCTGCTCTGGACATTGTACCAGGTATTTTGTGCCTGCAAAGAGAAAAGTGACTGAGACATTACCTGAGCGCAACAGGTGGGGGCTGCTTCTGCTCGGGTGGATCGGGCATCAGCCCACAGACACAGCTTGTCTCGAAAATCTTAATACCTTTACCCTTCCCCTCCTCCTTGCTCCTGGTTCCTTTCCCCATAGTAAGATCTGATTCTTTTTCCTGCCATCAGTCCTTACGAGCTTCATAGCTTCTATGTCAAGATTCAAGATTATAAAATCCTTCTGAGGCAATGCATGTGTGCATCTTTTCTCTCCAGCAGTCTCTGCTCCCTGTTCACATCTGCTGACTCCCGGAAGGTTAAGAGTGTCTGACTAAACATTGCCCTCTCCAAGGCCTCTTCTGAGTGCCCGGTAAGGCCAAGAGCACAAAACTGATGGGAAGAGAACTTAGGAAAAGCTGGGAGAGTGCAGGAGTCCTGCCAAAGATCAAATGCAAATGTTCAGCCCATAAGTAAGGGGAGTGGAGCCCACAGATCCAGTGTCGGCATTGGTGGCTGGGAGGTCCAGAGAGGGAAGGCCAAGAATCACAACAAGGGTAGTAGAGACAGCAGCACCTGCACCAAGACAAATGCTGGGAATATCCCACTGTCTGCGCTTGGGGGGAAGGGAGGGAGAGAGAAGGCACAAAAAGTAGGAAAGAGTTTGGATAGGAAGAGATTTTTTTATACTCACAGTAAAGCCCACAGGGAATGAAAGAGCAATGAAAAATTGAGAAGTCTCATTGTTTTTGCTTTTTAGGGCAGGTCTGGTTTTGCAGACCAAACTGGCCTTGAACTCACAGTGATCTTCCTGCCTCAGGCTCCTGAATGCTGGAATTACAGGTGTGAACCACCACAGGCCAGGTGATGACTCAGTCTTAAATTTTTTCAGTCACCTGGTGGAAACAGCCCTAGTAGAAGCCTCTGTTAAGTGCCTACCTTTGCCCTGGTGCATTACACACTTTTCATTCACTAAGATTTTTTAAAACTGCTTTTGAAAAAAGTTCCGTTAAAAAGTGGCCACAGAAAGTCTGTGTAATGGTTGATTCATTATGTCAGCAATGAATCTGAGATATTAAATCAGGAGCGGTTTGGGGTCCCCTTTTGGTAAACATCCTCAGCCTGTGCAAGTGAAGGCCACTGAGACAGAGACACAGACCGGTGTGGGTGTGGAGGCCCTCCGACCCCAGGATGGGTAGCCTGCATGCAGTGCAAGGGCAATGAGGGAGGACACAAGTTCTTTGGAGGGCTCCGGTCTTCACCTTCAGCTTGGTCATCGTCTCCTGGTGCAGAACATCCAGCTTCCACCTGGGACGTGTCAGCCTTGGTCGTAGGTTCTTCGGTACTCCATCCCATCGGCCTCCTGATGCAGATCTGCATGAACATGGCAGTGGGCTCCAGACCTCAGGCTGCACCTTTCAGCCTCCAGAATGCAGATGCCCTCTGCAAGCTTCCTCATCTGGCTCTGTTGACCACCCGTTGGAAACCACCACTGTAACTGATTACACACCCGTGTGTGTATGTTATATCTGTTTCTCTAGTAAACTCTGACTGACACTGTCTGTAGTGTGTGTGTGCTGATAAGCCACAGCAATCCTCTGCACACCTGGTGCTCAAGCTGTGGCAACCAGAGGTGCCTGGTCTCCCTTCTTTCCCTTTTCCCCACTAAAGCCCGTGTCCAGTCACTGTGCTAATGCTTTTGTCTCCTAGATCCTGGCATTATCATGCCAGTTGTTAAACTTTTCACAATCTTTCCTGCCTAACTATTGAAGTTCCCCAACTGGTAGGCATTTAGAATGCATTGTACTTTAGGGATGAGGCATGAGGACCCCAGAGTGCCACAAGAGACCCCAGGTCCCAGCCCATCTGTCCCGAAGCTCCAGTCTTTACCCAAGGCCACACAGGGTTCTCTAGGAGCTTTCTGAGCCAGCGCAGCTCTCAGAGAGCACTGCAGGGTTCCTGTTTACATCTGAGCCAGGCCTCTGTAAGGGTGAGGCCTATTAGGCTCAGCTGGAAAAAAAGAAAAAGGAGAGGGAAAATGTCAGTCAATGCCAGGCACCAGAAGAGTCACTCAGGGGCCTGTGCAGGGGCAGCTGGCTTCTGGTGCATTGCTCTCTTATTTAGACTGATTTCTGTCTAAATAAATGCTGCATTCTAGAGATGGATGAAATCTCAGAACTTATACAGCCAAGTTCTCCCAGAATGGAAAGAGCAAGAGACTCTGGCCTGCCAAGGGGAAGTGACTTTGCCAAGGTCACACAAATGTTCAATCACTGGACCAGGAAAGCAGATTCTCCACCTCTGTCACACAGATTCCCCACTTAAGGCACCCGGCCAGCTCAGCCCAGGGTTTTCTTCTCCCTCTCAGCTCATCAACTCAGTGGTTCTGCACCTCTTCTCTGAAGGTCACTATATTAGACAAAGCAACAGCCAGGTATGGTAGCTCATGCCTATAATCGCAGCACTTGGCAAGCTAAGGCAGGAGGATTATGGTGAGCTCAAATCCAGTCTGGATTACAAAGTGAGCTCAAGGCAGCCTGAACTGCATAGCAAGATGCCCTCTCAAAAGGGAAAAGTGCAAACAACAACAAAAAAAGAAAAGTAGATGAAGCAACAATGGGTTCACTCCTTTCCCTAAACCCACCTTTGTGGCTGGTGTCCTAATCCATGCAAGGACAGCTCACCATTCTCTGGTAATGGACCCCCATGCGTGTGGGCTGCACAGTTGTCTTCCATTCACAAAGTATCTTACCATTTGCAAAGCGCTTTTCTAGTGCCTATCACATGATCTCCAGCAGACTCTTCTGGGAAGAGGAAGGCTGGTCATTGTGCAGGAAGAAATTGCATCTTTATCAGAGAAAAAGAATTTGAAGTCAAGCAAAGGAGATAGCTCTGCCCAACTAATATAACAGTGGCGTGGGATTTGGGTGTGGTGGTCCATGCCTGTAATGGTGTGGTGTGGTGTGGTGTGGTGTGCTGT
>PVKA01002803.1:0-119264 GCA_004027165.1 Ctenomys sociabilis
TATTAATAAGCAGAGAAGAAAAAGGCTCAAGTCAACAACTTCTGACATTGCCAGTCCTACACAAAACCCACTACTATTATACATTACTGTACTACATTGGAATATTGTGCTGAATTCATGCACCTACAGCATTTAAGTGACAGGCCAGGGAGATGACTCAGTGGATAAGCACTTCCTTGGCAAGTACAAGGGCCTGAGTTCAATCCCCAGTTCCACCAAAAAAAAAAAAAAAAAAAAAAAAAAAAAAAAAAAAAAAAAAAAAAAAAAAAAAAAAAAAAAAAAAAAAAAAAAAAAAAAAAAAAAACAATGGAATACCCTTCTCTGACAAAACTAAACAAAAAAAAAGGGGATGCAAAAGAATGACCATTCTGTATCTGTATATTCAAAATAGGATAAATATACAGCTACATTCTCTTAATTCAATGAATAAAAAGATTTGTTCTAAAAAAAAAAAAATCACATTCTTTCAGGAAGGTACCTGGCTATTTGATGACATCATGTTATTATCACCTTGGGCAAAATTAAAGGTTTCTGAGGCTGATCTGAGACAATGGTCCAGATACCCAGAGTGGGCTCTGAGGTTTAGCAGGATGAGGAACCACACCAGAGCCATGTGGCAGTCCTACGTGGTCACTCTTACATAGGCTACTTGTGCAAACTGGTGTCTGCCCACACACCAGCCAGTGTCTTCTAGGACAGAAGTGACAGAATAGATGTCCTGAATGGGGAATGAGGTACACAGCAGCTCTGGGACTTTGAGATGCTCTGGTAGCCCTGGCGAGTTATTTTGTGTCTTAGCCTTAGAAGAATAGTCAGATGGCGGACCTGATGACAGCACCTCTGGAGGAGGGGATTCAGACTTGTTCCTCAGCTCAGACTGTGAGGTAGAGGAGAGCTGGGTTACTGGCTATCACTTGGGTTGTTTATAACCTTTCTTCTCTGCACTCCTCTCCCCTCCCCTTCCCTTTCTTTTCCTCTCTCACTCTCTTTCTTTTGGTTTTGGTTTTCTTGAGTCAAGAGTCTTACCATATAACCCAGACTGCCCACAAACTAAGGGGTTCCCCCCTCCTCAGCCTGTGGCATGCTGGGATTATAGGTGAGCAAAACCATGTACTGCCTATGACAACATTTTTCTAAACTATGAAATTTAAAAAAAATTTAGGAACCATTTCAAAAATACAAAAAATGATACACTATTATAATGCCACCAATGCAATCAGTATTCAGCTCCATCAAACCTTAACACGTGGATGTCTGCATCTTCTCTGAATAACCAATACCAAGACAACAATATGAAATGTATTATTGTAACTGTCCTACTAATCTGTTTTGAAACTGTTTCATTGCTATTTTATCCTTTTTTCTCATTAAAATGAAAAAAAAAAAACCTTAACACTTGAATATTTTTGTTCAGATACTTTTAAGTAAAATATTACAAAGAAATAGTTTGTCAGGCATGGTCATACATGCCTATGAGGAGACTGAGGCAGCAGTATTGTCATGTGTTGGAGGCCAGCAGGGGGTCACATAATGAGTTCAAGGCCAGCCTGAACATTTGCTTATCTCAGAGAAGCAAACAGAAAGAAAGCTTTACAGATAACAGTTAAAACATCCTCTGCATGCTTAGGCTATCTTATCTACTCCATTCCTCCTCCCCAGAGGTAAATGGTTTTATTATTCTGATGCATGTCTTTTATACACTTAGCAAGCCAGGATGCTAGTGTGTTGCTTTTGCTTTTCAAGCTAGGGAGGCAATAAGATCAGAGTATACACCAGAAGCACCTGGATCAAAGTCCTAGGCTAGAAGGGCTAGAAAGTACAAGTCAGCAGTTGTAGTGCCCTGTGTTGGATGAAGGAAACCTTGCACAGAGAAGACAGGGAAGGCTAAGTGTGAATTACCTCTGCCCACTCCTCAGCAATTCTTCCCTACAGTGAAGGGCTGTAGAGTGATTACTCAGTCCACTCTCTTAGTCCCCCGGAGGCAGAACCACCATCTTTTTCATGTTAGAGATGAACAAACCAACACATGTAAACAATAAGTAATGAACTTGTTGCTATGAAGCTAGTTACCAACAAAACAGACCAAAATGCATTTTCTTGGTTTTATTCTTGGCCCCAGGCTATTTCCACTCAACTAAACCAATTCCAAAAATACTTGTCAATCTAGGGCAAGTAAACCAGTTTCAAGTTAAAAAAAATAAAAAGTTGGAGTGATCAGAGGGCTAATAGCCTTGCTTCAAATTCCACTTCAGTTAGTCTTCCTCAGCTTAAATTAACTGGGTCTCTAAGAATGAGATCTAAAAAATGAGGGATGAAAATCACCACTTCCTAGGGCTGCTGGGAGGAGGCTTAATCAAGGTCACGGAGGTGAACTCCTGACATGACAGAGCAGCTCTGGAGTATTACTGCCTCCGCTCTTCCCCAGCTGCCGAGAACTTGGACAAGACAAACCTTTCTCAGTGTGAGGTTGACATTCTGAGTCTGACTCCAAGGACTGAGCAACCTGTTTCCATCTAGTTTGTGGGATGCTAGAAATAAAGCTTTCGCCCCCTCCAGTGGTCAGAACTGGATATGGCATGATCTAGACATGAGGCTGCTACCATTGCCTACAACCTTCCTGAACTGACAGTTCCCAGACAGGTAGCACACAGGTCACCTTCCCCCTTCACTTACAGACTGCCTAAGCAAATGCCAGCTTACTCCTGGGGTCCTCTTTTCTCATGGATTTGACCTTTGTTTATTCCTGCTTGCAATGAGAAATGTGAGAAACATACATGGGGGTGACTATTCTAAAAAGTGTTACCCAGGCTGGGGAGGTAGTTCAGTGGTAGTGTTTGCCTACCATGTACAAGGCCCCAAGTTCAGCCCCCAGCACCACAAAATAAAACAAAAACTAATAAGAATATTATACTACTACAGTAGAAGACTGATTTTTTTTTTCTATGCTCTCCCACCCCTTGTTGGGAGCCTCTAACGCTTGAAACTGATAACCAGTAGGAGAACAGGATGAGGCCTTATTTCTTAAAGTGAAGCTAATTCATGCTTTTTTTTTTTTTTTTAAGAATTTTTTTTAAATTCCTTTATTTATTACAGTGTCACGCTACACATCACGGATTCCTTTTTCGCGGGGGTGGGGTGTGAGCTCAGCCGGCCCTGTGGGGAGGGGCTGGCATGGCATGTGGTGCTGGGGCTCGAACCCCGGTCCCTGGGAGGTGCTCTAGACCGCTGAGCTATCTTTCCTGGCTAATTCAGTCTTGAGAGTAACATCCTGCCCGGACACTGTGGGCTATTAGGCACAAGGCGACCTCGTGTCTTACAACTTTGCAGAGGCTCTTACTGTTTTTGCAGGAGGTGGGTGTCCTCTGCCAATCAGACATGGTCCACTACCTGACCTCAGCTACTACCTCTGGCCTTTATTCCCTAATCCTCTTGCTATCTTCTCCTGGGGACCACAGAGACACCAACAAGTCCCTACATTTGGCGCCCGCACCAGTGACCCGTCTTAAGGTGATATTGATAGGTGGCAGGATGTTCCCTAGAGTGTTACCAGCAACAGGGTGGGGGAAGGGATTGATGGGTCAATAGTTAGCACTGGAATGTTACACTGACAATTATCAGGTGAAAAACATGAGGCATGGAGGTACTGACTCTAAAATATATATGAAAAACCGAGCATAAAGAAATAGGTTTGAGAAAAGCCAAAAAAGAGAAAGATAGGATAGGTGTTCACAGATATATACAGATGTATGGAAAAATGTTTCTTGGTTCCTGCACTTATGTTACTATCTAAGCCCACCATGAAAGACTTAGCTTGCAGTACTGTTTTAAAATCAAGTCCCAAACAGACCAGGAGGGTGGAATAAAAGTATAGCAGACTTTATACTTTAAAGAGTTTAAATCTTCTAGCTTTGATCAATTAGATAAAAAATGAAAAAGTTGTTCTACATTAGAAGCAGTTGGTTCCAGGCAAGCAGCGCCTCTGGGGGGTGGGGCACAAACTGGGTTCAGGGAGAGCTGTGTGCTCCAGTCCTAGGTAAACTCCGCCAGGATTTCCCAGCCACTTGCGCAACCACATGCCCAGTCCAGCTGCGGAGGTTTGTACACACCAGCTACAGTCCTGTGCTAGGCAGGATGGTCATGACTGGGACACATCATAGCCTTGGCACTGGCTCTGTGCACTGCTGGCCAAGAAAATTTGGTAGGCTCAAGATAGTGCCACCCTGGGCAAAAACAAAGCATCCAGCAGTCAGAGCAGAGTGACAGCTGGCACACACCAGGGGTGCACTCATCAGCCGTGGCCACAGCCCACCTTGACTCCTGGAGAGTGGATGTGGGCAAGGGAATCCACTCCCAGTACTAAGACAGTCGAGGCACTGCTAGCAACTCACCCAGCCCCAAGGCTACAGAGTAAAAGCAGCCCTTGTGGCAGGGCCTCTGTACAAAGAAGATTCTGGGTTTTGCTTAGTGTCACTGGTGCTGACAATACAGGGAAAACTCAAAGTTATAGTTCAATCTACTCAAAACATGGTTTAAATTACTCCAGACTTAGGCCAGCCTGATAGCTCAGCAGACTAAAGTGCCTACTTAGGCAGAGCGCATCTCCAGCCTGCCATGCCAGCACCTCCCCCAGGTGTGGTGGCACCTATAATCCCAGTGCTTGAGAGGCTGAAAACTGGAGCATCACTACAAGTCTGATCTACATAGTGAGGCCCAGTAGACCCCATCCTAAACACAGAAATAAATAAATAAATTACTCCAGACTCTTATATAACTCAATTGGTCATTCCTTGTTTGATAAAAAATTTTAAATTATTATTAATTTTTTTTGGTGGTACCAGGGATCGAACTCAATTCCACTGAGCTATCAGCTAACTCCCCATCCCCCCAAATTCTTTCTTAAAAAAGAAAATATTGGGTTAAAAAATAAATTAGTCCAAAAAAAAAAAAAAAAAAAAAAAAAAGAAAGAAATTTTAGGGCCAGAGAGATAGCTCAGTAGAATAAGTGCTTGCCTGGCAGGTGCAGGATCCTGAGTTCAATCTCCAACCAGTACCACAAAAAAAAAGCATTTTAAAGGCTTTTCAAATGGAAGTGCAGATGGCCTCCAGGTGGGGCAACTATGAAGGTGCTACATTGCCATTGCCCACCTAGAGAAGTACAAAGGGCCACTCCATCAGGAACAGAGCCTCTGGGGCCAGTAAGACAGCTCAGCAGACTAAGTGCCTGTTTAGCTAAGCACAGGGACTGGGGTTTGATCCCTGGTACCTCATGCTGCGTTCCCCCACCCCCCCTCACCAGCCTGTAATCCCAGCCCTGGGAAGGCTGAACACAGGAGGACTACTACAATCTTATAATCTGCATAGTGAGACCCTGTGCCAAATACATTAAAAAAAAATAGAGCCTCTCAAAAAAAGCAGAAAATATAGTAGTTTTCTCCAATATAAGTGACACTAAAAAAAAAAAAGCTTTTATATTTTCCCCTTAAGGTAATTAGTTTAAAAGGCTATTTCTATCCTCAAGATAAAAAGTTCACCTTTAGTATAAAAAACCGTACTTCCTAAGATTTACAACAATAGGGATATTTTAAAGATTACCTAAAATTCTCATGATTCCTAATAAGGTTGACTGCCTGTTTTATACTCCTAAATAAAATTGTATAAAAAAGCTTTGATATTTTCTAAACAGATATAGAGATTTGGAACATAATCTAAAAGCTGTGGGGTTGAAATTTTTGTTTGATTTTAACTTAACATTTAAATAATGGTAGGCCTAACGGTGGCCTCCAAAGGGGTATAAGCTCTGATAACTCCTTCATATTTCGGCCAACTTATCAACAAAAACATGCCCCAAACTGTTCACATCAACCTTTCATGATTTTCAGACTTTATTCAGTAATATTAATTGGCTCCATCTAGATTTGGGCTAATTTCTCTGATGTTCTTACCTGTTTTCCTTCAAATAAGTTAATCTGCTTGTTTTCAAAGATGGGTCATATTAGGTTAAGAGAGGCTATGGATGGCTTGCTCCTCCAAAATATAGGCTGTGAGATTTTCACCATATAGTCAAAATTATCTTTCTTTAATGTATTTAGTACAGGGTCTCACTACACATATTGGACTCCTAGTGATCCTCTTGTTTTCAACCTCCCAAGTGCTGGGATGACAGGTGCGCACCACCACGCCCAGTCTCAGTCTCATCTCAGCACAACCCAGGGGTGGAGCAGGAGGGCACTTGGGGGATGGAACCCAGCCGCTGCACTCTGCCTAAGCAGGTGCTTTAGTCCACTAAGCTATCTGGCTGGCCCCATAATTCAGATTTTACTACTAAATTTTTAAAATGTTAAAGAAGATGGAAGTACAGCCACAGAAAGCGGGTAAAACAAAAAACTAATCTGGGGTACAAAATATATTTGTGCTTTTCTAGAAAATGGTGAGCAACATATTTGGGTACCAGAGTGTGCTATCAGGCTATACCATAAAGCCAGATCTGGAGAAGTTAACAGCAGTGAGGCTATATTTGACCTGGGGCCTACTGAAGGAATACAGTGGAAATCTAAAATCTAAGTAGGTTTTAAAAAAAAAAAAGAAAGAAAGGGCCAGGGAGATAGCTCAGTGGAATAAGCACTTCCCTGGCAAGGGCAAGGGCCTGAGTTTAATCCCTGGTTCTGCAAAAAAATAAAATAAAATAAAATCTAAGTAGGTGACAAAGTATATAGAGAGAACTGAGTTAAAAGTACTCTTCAAACAAAACAAAATACAAAATATGTATGTTAATTATACATAAAAGATTTTATTCCTTCCAAATTTTTCTGATGAGATCTCTCCTAATGATAAATAAAAAGTCTGACTAGTCTATACTTACAAATTTCTTTTTTCTTTTTTGGAGGAACTGGGGATTGAACTCAGGACCTTGTGTTTGCCAGGCAAGCACTTATTCTACTGAGCTATCTCCCCAGCCCCGAATTTCTAAAAATTATAATAGTTACTGTAATCCAATTTGGTCAAGGATATATCTGAGTGCACTCTGATTTTGCAAAGTTATTTGTGTTCTGTGTACTTGTTTATATATTTGTGTGTCGTTCTGTGAACAGCTGTTCTTTTTATTTGAGCTTTGGGTTAAAGACTCAAACATACTTTTTCCCAAGTTACCAGTTGGTCTAAGTGATCAAAATTGGTTTAGGCATGGTTCATATAAGTTTAAGCTAATCAAACAAAAATCCCTAGGAGCGGGGACAGATTATTGGACAGGACTTCAATTTGTAGAGGGGGTGGCCAACTTTTGTTCATTAATAAGGAGCCCCCAATAATCTTCATAGTCTCTTAGAAGACACCCCCCCAATAATTTGGTTATTTCAAAAGATAAAAGTTTATTTATTTATTTATTTTTTGGTGGAACTAGGGATCAAACTCAGGCCCTTGTGCCTTCTAGGGAAGTGCTTATTCCACTGAGCCATCTCCCTGGCCCAAAAGCTTTAAAAAAAAATTAAAGTCTTCTCATAAAAGATGCTTTTCTGGGAGTAGTGGCACACACCTGTAATCCCAGAACTCAGAAGTTTGAGACAGGATTGCTCTAAGTTGGAGAACTAGCCTGGGGGCTATAAAAGTGAGCACAAGGCCAGCCTGAACTGCAGAGGGAGGCCCTATCTCAAAAAACAAAAACAAAAACAAAACTTTTGGTACAGATTGAATTAAGAAACAAAGGTTTGGGGAGATGGCTTAGTAGAATAAGGGCTTGCCTGGTAAGCATAAGGGCTTGAGTTCAATCCCTAGTTCTACCAAAAAAAAAAAAAGAAGAAACAAAGGTTTTCTGGGCCAGGGAAATAGCTCAGGAGAATAAGTGCTTGCCTGGGAAGCACAAGGGCCTAAGTTCAATCCCCAGTTCCGCAAAACAAAAACAAAAAACACACTTTTGGGGCCAGGAAGATGGCTCAGTAGAATAAGCAGTTCCCTGGCATGTGCAAGGGCCTGAGTTCAATCCCCAGTTCAGCAAAAAAAAGGAAATACATATATGGCAATTCATTATTAATCCCATGGTATATAACTGTATTCATGATTCCAGACATATAGGTCCTCCAAAATGTAAAATGAAGATTGTTTACTGTGATAACTTTTCTTGTGTATCCCATCACAGGATGACCAATTAGATGAAAGCTTGTATATTAGATTGAGATGATTGGTTAAAAGGGTTATGTTAGAATGAAAAGTATGTCACAAGACATCAGCAGGATTGTCATGCAATAGTGTCACGTATGGTTTTGGTTTCTAAATTTCTTTTTTTTTTGTCTTTTTGAGACAGGGTCTCACTGTGCAGTTCAGGCTGGCCTTAAGCTCACTTTGTAGCTCAGGCTGGTCTCGAACTCACAACAATCCTCCTGCCTCAGCCTCCCTAGTGCTGGGATTACAGGCATGCACCACCACGCCCGGCTCTGGTTTCTAAATTTCTGTGTAAAAATATGTAACTGTTGCCTGTTAACATTCTATAGGGATTTAAGTCTTAGAATACTGATGGTAGTTAAAAATGACGGTTCCATTTTATATCTAAGGTGTTTTAATATTCAGATAGATAATAATATTAAGTTAACTGTCTACATTACAGGGTAATGTCATTAAGCTTCTCTTCTCGGCGTTTAACAACTAAAGTTTGTAGACCAAAATTAGAGAGATGGATGGGCTAAGGATAGCCAATAGTTTGGCCCTAGCCCTCTGAGGTCAGTGAGGACTCAAGATATAAGAGAACCTCTGCTGTGACATCCTATAATTCAGTTGAGTCCCTGATTTTCTGGTCAAAGAGATGATAGCAACATAGAGTAATAGACAGTGTGCCCAAGGAGAGTCATCTACAGAAAAAGTATCTCTCAGGCTTTCCCAAATATTGATCAAACAATGGCCATGACTCATCCAGATGGCTGACAGTGGCAGAAGACTTAAGAGTGCTACACGAGGCTCCAAGGTAAATCCTGAGATTTAACTAACCTTGTTAGATAGCAAAAAAGTTAATTTTTCTATTTGTACAGGTCTCATCTTAACTTGGTCTTAATCATGCAGCAGAAAAATGTAACCACAGGATATAAAAAGTAATGCCATAATAATATGCTAAGCTATAAAAGGTTCAAATCACTAACAACTTCTGAGAGCTGCTATCTATATTGATTCTCTATTGTTACAGAGTATTGGACTTTATATGGTTAAATTGCTATATACAGGTACCAAAATCCTTGGACTGGCATCAAGAATGAAAAGGTTGGGCCAGCCAAATAGCTCAGTGGATTAAAGCACCTGCAAGCAGATGCAGGGGCTCGGGCTTTGATCCCCAGACCTGAGGTGCTCGCTCCACCCCTGGAGCACAATGAAACAGCAACTGAGACTGGGTTTGGTGGCCCAGGCCCATAATCCCAGCCCTTGGGAAGCTGTAAACAAGTGGATCACTATAAGTCTGATCTAGTAGTGAGACCCTGAACACCATTCCCTAAAAATACAAAAACAAAAAAAGAATGAAAAGGCCTAAAGAATTCTCCAGGGCTGGGGAGATGGCTCAGTAGAATAAGTACTTCCCTGGCAATCACAAGGGCCTGAGTTCAATCCCCAGTTCCACAAAAAAAAAAAAAAAAAAAAAAAAAAAAAAAAAAAAAAAAAAAAAAAAAAAAAAAAAAAAAAAAAAAAAAAAAAAAAAAAAAAATCTCCAAACACAGCTTCTCCAACTGAAGGGAATACCCACCATCCACACAACAAAACAAAAGGGGAGACATGTTGGAGGCTGCTAAAGCTGGAAATTGATCATATATAGGAGGGCAGGATGAGGCCTCATTGCAGTCAAGCTACCTTAAGTCTTGAGAAACACATCCTGCCCAGATATCATGGGCTATTAGTCCCTAGGAAACCTGTATCTTGCAACTTTGCAAAGATATAAATAATCACCCCTACTGTTGTTTGGGGTTTCTTTGCCAATCAGGCATGGTGTACCATCTGACCTCAGCTATTATCTCTAGACTTTATTTTCTAAATCCTCTTGCTGTTCTCTCTTGGGGACCATGGAGAAACCAACAAATCCATCATACATCATCCATCTCTCTCTCTCTCTGTTCTCTCTTCCTCTCCCCTCCCTCCATCCCTCTCTCTCTCTCCCTCCTCTCTCTTTTTACTTTTATGTTTCAGGAGAATGCCACCCTATGTAGTCAAGGCTGACCTTGGCCTTTTGATCCTCCCGAGTGCTGGGATTACAGGCATGCACTCCATACCTGACTAAAAGGCTTGTTCTTTAGTAAAGGAGGCGAGGGGCATAATGCAGACAACTGCAGTTTGCTATGTCAGTGTTAAAAAAATTTCAGATTTGAAAGACTTGTATGTCTATTATATTTTTTAGGCCTCATAGGAATTTAGTGTATTGATCTTTTATTATCCATATTTTAGGCTAATGGAGTCAAATGATTCACAGGTCCCAATGACAGGGGTGATGAGGTTTGCCCAGCACCCACTTCCCACAAAAGGATGCTAAAGTTCTTCCTTCCCTTACATACGTCTTGTTGTGGATGTCAATGGCACAGAGGCAACGAATCACTGATGAGAGCAAGGTCCAGATTCCAAAGGTCCGGGCTTGGAGGCCATTCACTGTGTAGCAGAAAAAGCAACATGTTCAGAAAGGGAGGGCTGGAGCTCTTTCCCAGCTCCTTCTGTGTCACAGGTAGTTCACAGGAAGTAGCTGAGCCTGACCTCCCTGTGGCTAGGCAGAATGAGGGCTCTGATGTCAAACACGGGAGCTAGGAGGAATGGAAGGAAATTCCAGAATGAGATTTGCTCAGATCTGCTTCAGATGCCTGCAGCCTGAAACTCACCAAGAATGCACCCACAGAGGCAAAGAACTCCTGGAAGAAGCTTACACTGCCTATTCCTGGAAACCCAGGAAGGGAGATCAGGACAGATTGTGCACATGGCTGTGGAACAAGTTTCTCTGGGGTTCTTGGGGGAAACTAAGTTCTTGGTGGCATCATTCTGACACTGCTGTATTAAATTTCTTGTCCTGAACAAATGGATCATATTCCACCATAACAGTGGTACTGCACACTTATTACAGTCAACTAAGACAATTTTATACAATTAACAATGTCTACATATTGGCCCAATTACACTATGCTCTTTGGAGATAGTCCTGGCATAAATATTTTCTAGACACTCTGCTGGGTGATTTAAATGTGTAGCTGCTGACCTAAGGCATCTAGTGGCTTGGAAATACTAAAACAGTGAAAGTAGTGATACTTTCTCTGTTGGTTTGTCCCTTGCCGAGCAAGACAAATCTCAAGAGACAAAACTGACAACTGAAAGATCTCTTAATGTTTACCTGAGCTTTAAGAATATTCTAGCCTCTGGAAAACCAGATAGTACTACCGAATTCACAACAAAGAAGACTTTTAGACAGCAGTGAGGAAAAAAAAATTTTCCAGATGCCAATCAAATATTTGTATTAGCCCTTGAGGGCTGGATAATTTTTATTGAAAAGGCCTAACGGCAAATCCCAGGGCCTCAAGTTTTTTTATGGTACGTTTGCAGTACACAGTGATTGCACTCCACATGCACAACTGGTATGTTGGTAAGATATGCACACAGCACATCTTAATTTTTTTTGCGGGGATGCAGGGACAGGGTCTCACTTTGTGGGACAGGCTGGCCTTGAAATCACTATGTAGCCTAGGCTGACTGGGAATTTATGGCAATCCTCCTGCCTCTGCCTCTCAAGTGCTAGGATTATAGGCTTATGCTACCAAAGTCAGCTCTTCAGCTCTTGGTCTAAATTTTAAATTCAAAGGGTCAGATCCAAGAAGGGCTTCTATTAAGAACAAAAAATAAATAAAGGGCCAGGTCAGATAATTTTTAAAATTCTAGGTCTGTATACAAGGTTTTAGGACAACGTGAGGGCAGCACTTCACAGGGAAAAAAAAATTTCCTACTCACTTTTTCAAGTACTTTATACCTGTTATATTTGAACTGTGTTCAAAATAAACCTCATGGGCCAGGGAGATGACTCAGTGGAATAAATGCTTCCCTGGCAAGTGCAAGGGCCTGAGTTCAATCCCCGGTTCCGCCAAAAACAAACAAACAAACAAAAAAAAAAAAGACAAAGTAAGCCTCAGCCTATTTAACTTCATTTTATACCTAGATGTTACAGAAAAAGTAAGCTAGGTCAGATTCTGAAACTGGGTTAGCTATAAATGTGACAGAGAACTGTCAGCCGCTATGAAACAGTGCCATAGTTCAAAGCATCCCCCAAAACATGAAGTGCACACCTCAGTGTAAATATACCCAGCAGAGAGGTGGGAAATGCAGGAGAGGCCGCTGTGAGCATTCAGAGGGGTCACTCAGGGAGACAACTTGGAGGGATTTGGGGTCTCTCCTCAGGGACATCATCATGGCTGGTGAATACTGTGATTAGTAACTGTCCACCTGTAATGTGGACATAAACCATGCATGCCATGACCTGATTTCCAAAGAGGGCTTGGTGATACTATGAAAAGTTACTTTATACCTTTTTTCTAGTCAAGTACCCCAGAGTCACTGAATGAGGGCTCCTTTGCTTTAAACCACCATTTGTATATACTAGCTGTCCAGGGCTGTGTAAAGTGAGTGTGCAGCTACCCAGAGAAGCTTGGGAAAAAGGGTTAAGGGTTCTCCACAAAGCCTGTTACCCTGTGGCTAAAAGAGGCGAGATTAGCCTTGCAATCACCTGGAGGTTTTAAAAACTAGGTTTGTGGTCCCTCCTAGGTTAAATAATTAGATTCAGACAGGGAAACAGGTAGCCTATACCTTGTCCTTTGTTTGCTTTTAAGTTTTTTGGATGGTTCTAGCTTGAGAACTACAGTGAGGTCAATCATAAACGGAATATGGTTCTTTGGCTTCTTACCAAGGTTGGGTTTGCCAGTATAGAGCTTTTCATAGAGGAAGGAGTGGTCTCGGAAGCTCTGGAGTGTGTTCCCCATGGCTATGATGGACACCATGACCAGCCAGCTTCGTAACACATTCAGGAAACGGCTCATGATGATCCTGTCTGAGAAGGTGTTTCCCTTGAAAACAAAGTTAGAGAGCGTGTGACAGTGCAAATAGTGCCCTTTACACAGGAGTTCTCTCACCAGCCTGTGGTCAATCTGTGTCCCACTTATGAAGGCTTTATTAAGTTTATTTGCCAATAATTTTATTAATTCCTCACCAAGTACTTTAGATCCACCCAGTTTTCTTGACACACTATTCTTTTTCTTTTTTTGACACAGGATCTTCCTAATATGGGCAGGCTCACCTCAAATTTGCAGTTCTCATATCTTAGGGTCCCTACTTTAACATACCTCTCTCACACACCTCTCTCATTTCACAGGGTTACTTGGTGCCTGGGAATATTTGCCCCATACCAAAGCGTGGCAACCTTCCATTCATAGTGACAAGGGCTAAATGATACAAGGGATACAAATCTGGCGAGGGAAAAATGGAGAGAAGGGAACAGAAGAAAAGGAATTGTACAAATATTACTATTAAGTAGTAGAATGGAATTGTGTGCAAGGCTTATTATGGAAATTGGTCTCAATATTTAGTCACACTAATAGTGACAAATGAATACTATACACTATAGTGAGACAATACTTATTTTTGTGCATGTAATTTCTCCAAAATACAGACTGCATTACTCTGTTTTTTTGAGGGGGAGGCAGAACTGGGGATTGAACTCATGCCCTTGTGCTTGCCAGGGTAGCGATTATTCCACTAAGCCATCTCCCCAGCCCCCTAGCATTAATCTAAATGAGAACTCTTTTTTGTGTGGAATCAGACTTGAGTATCTTTGCCTTTTTTGCAAGTGACTGAGAGGTCCACCTTTTCTGCCCTCCCTTTCTTCCTTCTTTCCTTCCTTTCTACCTTTCTCTCTCTTTCTGCCTGTTTCTATCCAAAGTACCAAGGATCAAACCCAGAGTCTTCACACTGGGAAACATCTCCCTGTGGTTTTATTTATTTATTTAATAAAGTTTCATTAAGTTGTCCAGGTTCGTCCTGAGTTGGTTATCTTTATGCCTCAGCTTCCCAGAGTGCTAGGATTACAGGTTGATGCTACCACACCCAACTTCAAAAATGACTATAAATCTACTCACAGATGTTTGCCTTGGTGACAGATCCTTCCAGTGCTACAGAAATCTTATATGTTTGTAAAACCTACAGTGTGATGCACCATTTATATCTCTGTGCTTCAGATATAGCATACTTCACAAGCTAGAAAATCTAAAAGCTAAAAATAAGCTGCTGTGACTTTAGACATAGTAAGATTAAATGGAGAAAACAACAATCTTGGTATGGGTTGTAACACCAAGAAAATGACAATAAGTATTAGTAATCGCACACTTCTGCTACTCACTAGGCCAAGCGCATGACAAATTACTATCTCATTTAACCCTTACTAGGCAGATACTATTAGTATTTATTTTGTGAGAGAAAGTTGGACAGAGAGGCTAAGTGACTGAGGTTGTTCAGCTAATATATGACAAAGTTATGACAGAACCTCAAGGCCAGCGAGATACTTCAGCAGACTGAGAGCCTGCTTAGGCAAGTGCAAGGACCGAGATTCAATCTCTGACACCACTGCTCTGCCCTGCTGGCCTGCCCCCAAGTGTGCTGAGCAGGCCACTGAGATCAGGTGTAGTGGCACAGGCCTGTAATCCCAGCACTGTGGAGACTGAAATCAAGAGCATCAGTACAAGTCTGAGCTGCCTAGTGAGACCCTGTATCAAATACATTAAACAAACAACAACAAAAAAATCATCTGTTGGACTATATTGCAATACTACCTCATTGAGAATGTTTTGATGAAGTTTTATTTTTGAAGAGACAAGCATATCATTACCATTCTATTTTTCAATTGTATGAAAAATTAGGTCAGTTTTTTTTAAGTTTAGATCAAACTTTGCTGAGTAATGACTTCAATAAGCTATTTAGATAAAGAATCTAGTACAGGAACAAGCTTCTGTCTCCACCATGACTAGTAGGCCCACTGTGCATTCTGTTTTCTGATTAACTTCGTGGGCCAAAGTTTCCCAAGAAACAGTGGCAAGAGAAGTTTCCTTATGGACCCACACTACCCAGCTGAGATAGGCAAGTTTAAGGTCAGCAATGGCCCAAGACAATTTAAAGCATCAAAACCCAACTGAAAAAGAGCTCTAGGAGGGACAGGCTGAACTGAGGAACCCTCAGGTAAGTAGGGATCAGGAGGATGGCCTCTGTTGAAGTCAAGAGAAATAAGGATCCAAGACATCATAGTCACTGTCTGGGCCACGATCCATCTCAGTAGGAGAGCTTGGTCTTCTAGGTTAAAAAAACTCATGGATGCTCCATACACCCACCACCTCATTTTCCAGAACTTACAAGTCGTAGCCGGCAATCTGAGCCTTTCTGAATTGCCTTCTTCAGTTCCTCAACCCCATTATCCTGTCTACTATTCCATAGCTATGTGACCATGGGCAAGTAATTTATCTTTTGCAGCCTAATCTGCAAAATGGGGGTACACATGATCTCAAGATCACAGAAACTGCATGAGAAAGTGAAGGCCTCCTGCACAGTGCTAGGATCACAGCGTCTGGTCAGTCAGTCGTTCATGCATTTTTTTGTTCCCTGAATTTACTAAGTCCTCTCCATCTTCCTACTGTAGCTTGTCTTGGACTCTCGAACTCCTCTTCCCCAAAAGGATTCCCAGATAACCCCCATCTTTCCAGACTCCCCAGACCCTCGCAATCAGATAAGACACAGACACCTACATACTTTTCCAAATCCTACCTGCCGAACCGACCCCCAGAACCACAGCAGCAGCAAACAAGTTCCAGCTTCGGTCCGGGGTCCACCTGAACCATTTGTCTCCGCCCCCGCCCTCAGACCCGCTCCAGGATTGGTCCATTCCCAGAAACCCACTCTCTGATTGGCTGTGCTGGTTTTGCTCGAGCAGGAGATGGGGAGTGAACCCCTTTGCTGCCAATCAGCGGTTGCCGCTGCCTAAACCTCTCCCTGGTAGGACGCCCACGTACTACACCCTTTTTTCGAGCAGGCCGGAATTCTTTGGAGTCAACCTTTTGGGGACTAAGAAAAAAACGGATGAAAGGAGCTAAGACTGCTTTCTGCCTTAGGCAGAGGTTTGCGCCCGCGCCGCGCCTCGATGACGACATTTGTCCGCGCCCGCGGCTCAAAGTAGTCGGCGCCGGGTGTTTTGCGCCTGCGCGATAGTTGAGAGCGGGCCGTTGCTTGTTGGTTGTTGTAGTAACCGGGGAAGCAGCCGTCCGCGGCTGCTGTGAGCCTGGCTGGGGAAGGAGGAGGGTGGTAGGCGCAGAGCCGGGTCCCCGCCTTCCCGCTCCGAGCCATGGGAGGATGAGACAGGTAAATCCTTGCGTCCGCGTGCTCCCCTGTCGGAGGAAGGTTCGCTCTTGGTTCTAGGCGGGCGCCCTGCGCTTCCCTCCAAGAGCTGTGGAGCAGCAGTTAGCTAGCTTCCGGGCGCGCCAGACTGAATCGCTGCGGCAGAGTCGCCGAATCCTGCCAGAAGGGAGCTCAGCAGACCTGTCTCAGATTGGGGTGAGCTGGAAGTGGTGCTGTGGTCGTGTCTTGGTAGGACAGGAACTCCGGGTAGGCGAGCCTTTACTCTTCCGAGAGCCAGGTCTCTCCTCTGGAGGGAGCCTAGGGAAAGCTGGCATCCCGTCCTTTGCTTGCAGGTTAGTTAGAGGACTTACCTTTTAACTTATTTTGGGAAGATCGGAAATCCCTTTGGGACGCCGGAAGGCAGTCATTGAAGTTATTTGAATTTGTCTTTATTTCCGCTGACGATCTGTAGGGACCTTTATCAGGATCGGTGTTTTTTGTCTTATTTACAATAATAATGTAAATATGAGTTCATAGAACAATAACGTTGGAAAGGCAGAAGTGAATGCGAGTATGATCACTTAAACATTTCGTTACAGTGTATGTGGTTTTATTTCTCCTAAAACAATGAACATGTATTTTTTGCTACGGAAAAATACTTTATTAAAAATGTTATGTTGAGGGGGTGGAGATATAGCTCAGGGGCATGGAATTTGAATAAGGATTTGCAGAAGTCTAGAATCTTGAGGGTTTTTTTTTTTTTTTTTTTTTTTTTTTTGTCTTTTTGAGACAGGGTCTCACTATGCAGTTCAGGCTGGCCTTAAGCTCACTTTGTAGCTCAGGCTGGTCTCGAACTCACAACAATCCTCCTGCCTCAGCCTCCCGAGTCCTGGGATTACAGGCCTACGCCACCACGCCCGGCTTAGAATCTTGAGTTTTTAATTTTAATTTTTTTATATATATATTTTATTCATTTTAATGAGAAAAAAGATAAAAAAGCAAGGAAACAGTTTCAAAACAGGTTAGTAGGACAGTTATAATACTTATAATACTTTAATGCATTGCATATTGTTCTTCATAGTAGTTATTCAGATGTAGCAATAATATCATGTCTAAACAATATTAGTACAGACCTCATTGAACTAAGAGAAATAATTAATTTTTATTTTTAACACTAGTTATATTTGTCTAGCAAAGAATTTGTTTTAGGGAATTGGCTCCCTTGACTCAGGCTGCCCTAAAAGTGGAAATGATCCATGTAGTTAATGGAAGAGCTAGTGTATAAAAGACACACGAGAAACTCAAACTTAAGAACAGCTCTTATATACAGAGACAGTATGTTTGAAAAAAAAAATCTTGATTTTCGTGTCCTATGTGAAGCACTGTAAGCTTCTGGAGATTGGGCACTATGTAGGAATATATAGACTATTATTATTTGGAAGTTCATCAGCAGAAAATGAGGAATAGAGAGCCACCTTGTGTTTCAGGTCACTTGAATTTCTTGTAGGAATCTGTGCCACCCAAATTGTCTGATCCAGTGAATCTGCAAGGAGAGGTCTCTGAGGCCCCTGTTTGCTGACTATATGACAGACCTGGAAGGAAATGCCAGTCGTGATGGCCCGGGACCTGGAGGAAACTGAATCATCCGCAGAAGAGGAGGAGGTGGTAAGCCAAGAGTGAGTACCCGCAAGCCTGCTTTTGGTTCCTTTGTTGTTGGGATGAAGAATAGCAGTTTTGTCTTTTTTTTTTCTTTTAAAAGAAAAAAACTAAAATGAGAAACAATAACCACTTTTACCCTATATATCTTTCCTTTGATCTTGTCTAATTCTGGTTTTAGTTTCTATCTGATTTCATTCAAAATCTTACTCCTGAATTCTGTCCGCTATCACACTGAGCCAAGGCTCTGTTTCTGGACTTAGGAGTGAACATCATCCCTACATGTAAAATGCAGGTAGGAGTTCTTGGTGATCTCCTGGTCAGAATTTCCAATGTCGAACATTTTGAAGTTTTTGTATATTGGGGAAAAATAGCTCTCCAAACTCTGTGGTGTTGATTTATATTACACTAGTTTTTCTTAACAACCTTTACAGCGATAGAATGGTGGTAATATAAAAAAGTCATGTTACCATAGCAGCTGAGAAGAGGATGTTAGAATTCCATAGCCTGTGCTGTGTACCCTGGACCACCCACCGTTGCTTTCTTGAGTTATCTGAAACACTAAAATGAAAAACCAAAAACACTTTTACCCTATTGTTTCTTATTTAATTGGAAGATGTTATTGTTTCCACTTCACTCAATTCATTCTGAGAAGAAGTATCAAGATGGGTGTGGTGGTACCTGGCTCTTATCCCAGCACTGACAAGGCTGCGGTAGGAGGATCACTGCAAGTTCGAGGCCCGCCTGAACTACACAGTGAGACCCTGTCTCCAAAGGAAAAGGGGAAATATCAAGAAAATTCCTCAGAGACTCTTAAAGATAGTGGCTATAAGTTGAGATTCAGGACTTAGATTTCCTGGATTTTGAAGGACTTTGCTATTTTGCTTTTTAAAATACTATTATTTGACGCAAAATAGAGAATTTGGCTTAAAGTTAATACGTATTTTGTGAATCTATGATCCTTTTGGTTTTGGACATGGTGTGTAACCTGAAAAATAGGAATTAAATCTCTGAGGCTATTTTGTAGGGATGTAGGTAGGAGCAAATAGAATAATATTTGTGAGATTATTTGGTAAATAAATGACATCCAAATGTACGGCACAGATCTGACTGGTTTTAATACTGAATTTATGGTGGACTTTTTACAAAGTAGAACATTACTTAGTGTCACTTAAAGAAAATTATATATAGAAGTACTAATAAAACTTTGAGGAAAGGCTTCTCATCATTGTTAGGTCATAGAAAATAATAGTGAGTTAACAATTTTATTTAGGTCATTCTCTTTCAGGATAATTTAATGGATAATTCCCATCGGTTATTTTGCCTTGTCCCATTTTGCTTGCAGTGTGCTGCCTTTTACCATGTCATAAAAATTTTTAACTTCTGCTGCCAGCATTAGTCTTTCCATTTTCAAGATTTGCTCTGTATTTGTGGATATAGAGTTTGTGCACAGATAAAATTACCTGCTTGTGTTCATAATTGAAGAATGTTAAATTTCTAGTAAATGTAGTGAAAGATGTATTTTAAGATAGATATTCCTCACTCCAATCCAAATTCATAAGCCTTTTGCTCTTCTTTCTTTCAAACTCCTACTTTTGATTTTTAACTATTAATTTTGTTTCTGAGCTTCCATATTATCTATCAGATACTTGTTTTATACATAAGGAAGCTCAAATCAGTTCTGATCACATCTGGGGCAGTGGCTTACATTTGAAAAGTTTTGGAAGTTAGGAGATTTTTAAGGCATCCAAAGATTTTAAGGAAGTTAGATAAGTTTTATTTTAAAAATTTGTTGCTTTGATCTAAAGATGTATATCCATGGTTAGGAATATGGCTTAGTGATAGCATGCTTGCCTAGAATGCATGAGGACCTGGGTTCAAGCTCCAGTACTATTAAAAAAAGTCTCCCCAATGATTTATATCTGCTAACATCTGTTACCTCTTTGTGGGTTCCTAGGCTTTATTGAAGTATAATGCCTTGCAGTTTTGGACTTCACATTTAGAAACTGTCCAAGCAGCCTCTGTTTTAGATGACATTATTTCAAGTAGTACATGAACAAAGGCTGTTCTATATTTGACTCAGGAGCCTAAATACAAATTTGTATGTAGATATGGAAATTTTCATGTATGAACTTAATGGAAGGGTCTGGAGATGTAGCTCAGGAAAAAGTGCTTGCCTGGTGTGCACAAGGCTCTGGGGTAACCCCTAGCAACACCTAAAGAAAAAACAAAGTAAGAACTAATGTAAGGTTTCATTATAGTCTCTGAACAAATAGTATAGTAGCTTTAATTTCTTAAAAAAATTTTTATTTTAGTTACTGGGGTTTGAACTCAGGGTTACAGTAATGCTGTAATACTGAGCTGCAGCAGCCCTAGTAACTTCTGTCTTAAAAGGTGACTTTATATCAGAGGGCTGCAGGAGTTTAGAGAAGGAAGGTACCATCCAGGCTGGAGGAGTGGAGTGAGAGGCGGACCACAGAGGGGAGCTTTGGGGACAGCAGAGCTGTGAAGAAGGTGCAGGAGCAGGAATATGAACTCCGCCGTGCATCTCCTTTGAGTTACCTAGGCTGCTTCCAGGGGTGAAGGGTATGAATTCTCATGAAGTGGCTCTCCTTAAAAATCAGAATTTTCTTTGGCTTTCAATATAGTGAGCTAAACTACTGGTCTGCTTTAATAACTAATCATTCAAGCTTTGTTCTTTTATGCCCCCCAAAGGAGATATTCTTAACATATAGCAGTTCTGATGTGAATGAAAATGCAGAGTCCCAGTGTTCAGGTTTCTAATTTTGATTTTTTCTCCTTTAGCACCACCTGGTGGGAGCATGCTTTTAATGACAATTTAGCAACTGCTATAAGTACTTTTTAGTTGACTGTCCTTTTATACATTATAGGTTGTAATTGCAGGATTTCTTTGTCAGGGATGTTGATTCCCACAGAGAGTACAGAAGGGCCTCGTGTGTCTGTTCATTGTGTTCCCGCCGCTTATCAGGCATCTCTGACTGTAGGAACAGTCCATTGTTTGGGGATGCTAAGGCACAGTGGTACCAGCTAGTAGCTAGTGCTAGAATGACAAGGAACTTTGGAGAGTCTCCAGAGCTCCTAAGACTTTGTTGCCTAGGATGCTTGTTGGTTCTTCTAGCCACTAACAGAAAAATAATGGAGAGCTTGTATTTGAAAGCATCACAGGCATCATCTGGGCCCGTGCTCACATTTGACAGGTGTTGAAGATTAAGAAGCAAGCAAATCATAAGAGCAATCCTTGTCACTAAAAATGTACCCTGTAAGCATTCCTCACAATGCGTACTGTTACCCAAATTGAAGAACAAGAATGATAAACATCCATGTTCCATTTCTAGAAAACAGAAAATGAAGTAGGTATGGGGTTCTTCACTTCACTCAAAAACTGTTCAGCCCAAGTCTACAAGCTGCCTAAGTTCTTGGAGTGGCAGCTTACCTGCCTCTGCATTCAAAGCATGGATCTTTGAAAGCCTGGCTTGGGAGCGTGTGTCTTGGCTCTGAGTTTGTGATATGGTTTGTGTAAAGGGGTGTGGTCCTGTGTTTTGAAGAGTTAAGTGAATCTTGGCAAAATGGATCGTATTCCATTTAAAGAATTGATTTAAATTTTCGGAGTGTGAAATCTAATTGTTCGGCATACAGAACCTCACTGAAGTGTGTTTATTCTGCAGAGTAGAAAAAGCACAGGCCTGGGTTCAGATCCCTGTACACACATTTTGCTGTCTGACCAGCACAGACTAGGGACTCAACTGCATATAATTTTCTTTTCCTTCCTACCTCCTTACCCTAAAGACATTGAAGATTTTCCTATTCTGTGAGAAAATATCAAAGATTAAACTGAATTTTCCTGAGGATAGAGAAAGAATACAGTTGGAACCTCCTTTCTGCCCTATGGTTTTTGTTTTGTTTTTGGTGGAACTGGGGATTGAACTCAGGCCCTTGCGCTTGCCAGCCAAGCGCTTATTCTACTGAGCCATCTCCCCAACTTCCCCATGGTTTTGTCTTGAAGGAAAATATATATTCCATTTAATGTAGTTTTCCAAATGTGATTTTTTTTCATGGATCTTGTTTGTTTTTTTTCTTTTGGTATCACTATGTAGTTCATTCTGGCCTTGGACTCATTGTGTAGCCTAAGCTGGCCTTAAACTTGCAGCAGTCCTCCTGCCTCAGCCTCCCAAGGCTAGGAGTCCAGGCATGTACCATCATGCCCAACCAGAATATGTGATTTTAATTTTAATTTGGATGCTCACAGTAATTTAGAGTTCCTAGCTCAGAATCTTACAAGGGGTCATCAGATTAGATTGAAAAGGCACTATAGTGTGTAAAAGACAGAGTGTAAATTATTTGGTATAAGTCAGGATCGTCTATGTGTCAAGGCATTAAAATGTAACTCAAACTGTCCTAGATAACAAAGGGAATCTGCGGGCTCTACCAAGCAGAGGGTGCCTCTGCGACCCCGGCTTCATTTCCCACAGCCTCCTATCCCTCCTTCTCTCAGTGAGGCTGCCACTGACTTCCTCCTTTACTGTGGGCTCCGGGCTCTCCCCTTGATGTCATAAAGTGACTGTTGCAGTTCCAGACTTCATTCTCATCCTAAGCCAGCAGGGAAAGAGAGGTTCCTTCTTACCTCTAGCTGCTACAGAAGGAAAAAAAGGGTTCCTTTCCTGGAAGGTCTCAGCATGTGCCTCCTCACTGCTCAGGAGCTCTGTCTTGGTTTCTGTGGCCTCCCTGAACTGGTTACTACTAAGTGGAGTTAATCATAACTAAGAAGGGGGTGGTGGGTGATGAGTGACTGCCCACAGGCTATTTGGGCTTCTCATTTCAGAAAGAAGAAAGCTGCTAAGAAACCACAGTAATTACTTCAGCGGTTAATTCAGATTTTGAGCTGTAAATTAACAGCCCTCCCCCTTTATTCTGTGGTTGTAGAGATCATCCGTGTGTCATGTGGACTGGAGGCTGCAGGAGGATTCCGGTTTTGATATTCCATGCTGAGGCTATTCTGATGAAGGACAGTAATATCCGAGTAATTGGAGGTAGGTGTCCTCTCTCCAGCAGAGGCCTAAGGTGGCCACGACCCTGACGACTGTGGAATGTCCTTGTTCCTAGGAAAGCGTTGTTGCTTGAAAGAATCTCTGACATTTTTTTCTGTATGTTTTTCTTTAAATTCTCTCCTAATTATCTGGACATGTTTTGTTTTTAAATTGTGACAATGACATGTGACTGATTCACCATTTCAACCATTTGGAGTGTACGCTGTATTTATCATATTCCCAGGGTGCATATCTACAACCACTGTCTACTCTGAAGACATTTCCAGCATCCTCAAAACCCATTAGGGAGTCACCCCCTCCTGCTTCCCCTGGCTCTAGCAGCTACTAGTCTGCATTGTGTCTCTGGATTTGCCTACTCCAGAAATTTCACTTAGGTGAAATCAGGTACCTTGCAGCCTTTTGTGTCTAGGTTCTTTCACATGGCATGGCTTTGAGGTCCATCTGTGTTGGAGCATGTGTCTGTGTCCTTTTCTTTTTTATGGCTGGATACTATTCCACTGAATTCACATACAACCTTCTGCTTTCCCAACTATCAGGTAACAGACATTTGTAGTGTTTCTACTTTTGGCCTATTGTTACTACTGGTGCTGTGAGGGATCATAGACAAATTTTTGCTAGGATATGCTTTCCTTTCTTTTGAATATTATCCAGCAATGGAACTG
Organism: Ctenomys sociabilis; assembly: GCA_004027165.1. Classification (NCBI taxonomy): domain Eukaryota; kingdom Metazoa; phylum Chordata; class Mammalia; order Rodentia; family Ctenomyidae; genus Ctenomys; species Ctenomys sociabilis. Next base: position 23,738 of record PVKA01002803.1, read on the forward strand.
TGAGGTAATTCTGTTTAAGGAACTATGTTTTCCACAGGAGCTGTGTCATTTTACATAGCCACCAGGAATGTATATGGGTTCCACCTTTTCCTTAGCCTTCCTGACATTTGTTATAGATTGTGAAGTGATACCTCATTGTGATTTCGATTAGCCTTTCCCTAGTGATGAATAACTTCAGTGTCATACTTCTTGTCATGCTTCTTGTGCTTGTTGGTTGTTTGTATATCTCTGAAGAAAGGTATCTTCAGAGTTTGGTCATTTTAAAATTTAATTTATTTATTATTTCATTTGTCTATTTTTATTTTTTATTTTTTGCAGAACCAGGGATTAAACTCAGGCCCTTGCACTTGCCAGGCAAGTGCTTATTCTTCTGAGCCATCTCCCCAGCCCCTTCATTTGTATACTTGGTACAGGGTCTCATTACACAGCTCGGATTTGTAGTGATCCTCCAGTTTTCAGCCTCCCCAGCACTGGGATTATAGGCCCAGCCACCACACCCAAGCTCAGGCAAAGCTCAGTGTTCTCTGGGGGCGGGATCTGCTGTGCTGTCTCCCCAGCCCTGGGCATTTTTTAAATTGAGTTGTCTTTTTTTGTTATCAAGTTGTTAGAATACATTCTGGAGATATTAGATCCTTACCAGATGAATGATTCTCCTATTTTGTGAATTTTTTTTCATGCCCTGCATTCTGTGAATTATTCTTCTGTGAGCAAAAGCTTTTAGTTTTGATGAGATTCAGTTTATCTGTATTTTTCCTTTTGTTTTTTTATGTAATTGGTATCATATCTGAAAACACTATGTGAGCCAATTATCCCTACATATTTTTCTTTTCCTCTTTTTTTTTTTGGTCTTTTCAAGACAGGGTCTTGCTATACAGTGCAGACTGGCCTTGAGTTCACTTTGTAGTCCTGGCTTGTCTCAAACTCTCAGTGCTCCTCCTGCTTCAGCCTCCATTGGCTGGGATTGCAGGTTTAGGCCACCATGCCCAACAAGCTGAATAGTCTTGATTCACTTTGATATTCTTATATAATGTAGGTAAAATTCTACTTTCATTCTTTCGCATGTGGACATGCAGTTGTTGCAGCACAGTTAGTTGAAAATGCAATTCTTCCTTGTTGAATGGTCTTGGCACTACTGGAAATTGGCAGTGCCCTGAGACCTGCTGTCTCTTCTCAGTGGTTGTAATGGTGCAGATCAGAACTGTCACTGTTGCAGTGGAAAAGTCTTATGGATATTGTGCAGATCAAATACAGTCAGTTGTTCAGTGTATGGCAAATAGTAGGCACTTAAAACTGCTGTGCTGTTCACTTGCCAGTTGAACAGGATCCATTCTACTTTTAAATGACTTTAAGATCTATGATCAGTAATAAGCTAGGAGCTCAGAGAACAGTTAACGTGCTTTTGTGATTTGGTGCTACACCCTCCCCATTGGGCTTTGTGTTTAATCACCAGCAGTTTACTACTTACCTCTTAAAGCAATACGATTTCTTCATGTTCTTTCAAGCCTGAGTAACAGAAGACTGCTGACAAACTCCCCCTAAATGTAACTGGAGCTGTAATGTCAGAGTGAGTAAGAAGGAAAGAATCCCCACAAAACATGCTTCTGTTGTTCTGCTTGTCACATAAAATAATCTACATGTCCTATGGTAAGAAGCAGACCCTACAGCTTTAGATTATGCACCATTTATTGGAAAATTGTATCCATCAATATTGTCAGTGTTTCTAGAAATTTAAATCTTTGTTTACTTTTTTCTTTACAAAGTCCATGGTATAAAAGACACTAAAACTTTTCTTAAATTTTTTCTATTTTCCCAGTTCTTTGAGGTTCAGTAATTTTTTCCCTTTTATGAAAAGAACAGTTTGAATGACTTTTGTTAATTAGTGCCTCAGTTTTCTGAATTGTTAAATATTCTTGGTTCATAACACTTTCTTTAGCTCTTAAAAAGCGGACATAGACATAAATCTGATAAGATCATGAGCCTGTGGTTAAATCCCCTTGAGAAGTTATCTGGGACACTAATTATCTTCTGTTAATCTCCATGTTAGAGGCCCATTTTATTTTTTCTGTTTATCTATTGACTATTTCTTAATTCCACTGTTAATAATTTGGTGTAATATATTTTCTCATACTTGATTTGTGATATATTCTAGGAGTATGGCTTTTTCTTCAATATAACCTTGTTTTTCCCCCCACGTTTTATTTATTTTAAACATGTAAATGGGATTGTATTTTAGAGCCAACAGCTATTTTTTTAATATAAAGTGGTTGGTTTGTTATAGTCAAATACATAAATTGAACATTAAAACATCTTAAAATTAAAAACAAAAGCTTTAGAAACAAAAGCTTAACATTCAAAACAGGAGTATAGTTTACAGAGAACACCCAGAAAGGGAATTTTGTTGTCTAATCCAGAATATTGATAAAGGCCATTTAACTGAGAATAAAATGTTTAACCAGCAGTCTTATTCTGGCCAACATGTTATTTGTGAATGTGGTTCCATACCTGAGAAGAAATTGCTAGATAAATCTTCACAGGCTAACTGCAAGACTTGGCCTGTCATTCAGAGGTGATAATCAAAGCACATAAACGAGCAAGTAGAACTGAACTGCTCCTCAGAGACAAAAGTAAAAGTGTATCCATTATAATAATCTTAGCCCTGGAAGAATTCAATTTTCAGTGTTTTCTCTTTTACCCACTTTAAGAAATAAATTCAAAACAAACAAACAAAAAAATCCCCAGCTTGGGTTTTCTTGGAGTTCTGACAGCTATTTTTTAAATTTGTTTGTAGAATGAGGCATCTTTAATTTGCCCTTAAATTTTTTTTTTTTTGGTGGAACCCGGGGTTGAATTCAGGCCCTTGTGCTTGCCAGGCAAGCACTTATTCTACTGAGCCATCTTCCCAGTCCTTTGCCTTTAAATTTGTATGTTAGTAAGTTTATAATTTTATAGGCTAGCAATGCAAATATGATCCAAGGTGTATAGAAAGAGAAATTAATTTTAATAATGTTTTACTTAACCGAATGTATCCAAAATTATTTCTGTATTTTCTCAATATTAAAAAGTCATTAGTAGGATATTTTATGTGCAGATATATTTTACAATTATAGACATCTCAATCTTACTGAAAATACCTTTTTTTTTTTGGCAGAACTGGGGATTGAATTCAGGCCCCTGAACTTGCCAGACAAGCGCTTATTCCACTGAACCATCTCCCTGGCCCCTCACTGAGAATACTTGATCTGTATTTAGATTTCATAAACATTACTTTTGAAAAAATAAATTCATTGAGTTAAGCTTATTCATACATGTTCTCTAATAACTTCTGTTTTTTTTTTTTTTTGTCTTTTTGAGACAGGGTCTCGCTATGCAGTTCAGGCTGGCTTTAAGCTCACTTTGTAGCTCAGGCTGGTCTCGAACTCACAACAATCCTCCTGCCTCAGCCTCCCGAGTGCTGGGATTACAAGCATGCGCCACCACGCCCGGCTTCTAATAACTTCTGTTTTGTGATACCAGGGCTACGTGCACAGTGGTCATGTGCTCTACCAGTGAACTGCACTCTAACCCCTGGTTCCTAGTAATTTAAGTATCAGTTTTGATAAGTAAATTTGAAGTAACTGAAAATAATTAAAATTAAAAATTCCGGTCGTTTGTCATGCAGTCACATTTCAAGCCCTCATTCATTACATGTGGCCAGTAAGCGCTGCCCTGGACAACATAGGTGCTTTTCTGATCCCAGGATACAGCTGTACCATGTTGCCATTGAAGGAGTTATTCCTGTATTTTAAAAAGCAAGTGTAGCCAGGCATGGTGGTGCATGCCTGTAATCTCAGCACTTGGGGTAGGAATGAGGAGGTTATAGGCTGGAGGATTGCTGGGAGTTCAAGGCCAGCCTGGACTACAAAGTGAGTTCAAGGCCACACAGTTGCATAGTGACACCCTGCCTCAGACAAAAAAAAAAGCAAGTGTGTCACTTTGGTTTCCTTAGGGACCTTCATTACTAGAGTCCTAGGTACTTACTCGCTGAGGGTGCCTTGTTTTTATTTGCTTTGCGGCAGTCTGTCCTGGAACTTGTCAAGGGTCCTAGAACTTCAGGTTGCCTCCTTGGGTGCTTATGAGTGATTATGAAAGACCATTTGCAGTCTTGTGGTAGAATTAGCCCATGTTTATTCAGAAGCTCAGAAATAGAATTGCTGGGCAGTTTGCTAGTAATCAAGGAAAGGCCTACCTCTGTGTGTGTGTGTGTGTGTGTCTTTCTTTTGATGGGAGAAAACATGGGGTAAAGTGTTCCTTGTTGAACATTTGAGTGGGTTCACTTTGTGGTTGTATTTTTCTAGTTGACTCGTTTTTTTTCCTCATTGACTCTTGCTGTGGGAAAAAAAGCCCCAGTGTATTTGTCAGGGTTGTCCAGAGACAGAGCTAACAGAGTACATCAGGAGAAGGTAAAAAGCAGGGCATGGGACAGCAGAAGAGATCTGGTGTAGGGTATTAGCACACACAGTTATGAAAGTTGAACAGTCCTTTAATCTGCTTTCTGCAAGCTGGAGACCCAGGAAAAATGGGGCTATTGTTTGAAGGCCCTCGAGCTGGTGGCGTGGATCTCGGGTAGTCTGAATGCCTGAGAAGGGAGAGTGCCAAGGACAGAGCTCTTCATCTCAGCACAGTGGTCTGGTGGGGAGCAGGCCAGTTAGCCCCATTCATGTTCCTTTCGAGCGCTCGCTCCATGGATCAGCAGTGCTCACCCATGTTGGGGAGGGTAGTCTGGTTCACTCAGCCCCCAGTTCAAATGTTGACTTCTCCTGGAGCTGCTCTGCCAGACACATCTGGAAATAATGTTTAGCCACATGTTAACTTAACTAGGCAACCTGTGACCTAGTTAAGTTAACATATAAAATGAACCATAGGAGTACGGTTGCCAGATTTTTCAAGAGAAGCCCGAGAAGCTAGACTTTTATGTAGATTCTCTCTCTCTCTCTCTCTCTCTCTCTCTCTCTCTCTCTCTCTCTCTCTCTCTCTCCCTCTCTCTCTCTCTTTCTTCTGTATTTTAGGGAAGGGTCTACAGGGTGTTCCCTTGAACACTAAATCAGACCCATAGGGATTCTCCTGTTTACAGCCTCCCACAGGCACGTGCCACCACGCCCAGTCTCCATCTCTGTCTCAGTGCATCCCAGGGATGGAGCGGGCAGGGCAGGTCTGGTGATCAAAGGCCTGGCCCCTGTGTCTGCTTGCAGGTCTTTCATTCCTCTGTGAAGGTGCTGTTAAAATTTTAATTAGAAGTTAGTGAAAACAAAGTTGTAAATTTTTTTCTGCTAAGTTTAGTAATCCCAGAGTCTCAGATATTTGGACCCCAGATAGCATCAGTATATTTATTGTAGGTGTATTCATTTTTGTTTTGTGGTACATGGAATTGAACTAGGGTTCTATGAGTGTAATGCTGGGCTACACCCACAGCCCTTCCCAGGATAGTTTTACCACCTTTAAGGTGGCAGTGTAATGTTACTGAGTATAATGAAGCAAGCCACCATTTTAGAGTTTATTTTGTATTTATTGTCAACTTGCAGGTTAATAAACTTGATTCTTTGTTTTTCTCTAGAACGTTATCATTTGTCTTATAAGATTGTGCGAACGGACAGTCGCCTGGTGCGCAGCATTCTGACAGCTCATGGATTTCATGAAGTAAGCTCATTTTTACTGCCTCACCTGACCTACCCAAAAGCTGACTATCCCTGCCACATGACTAGTCACCAGCCTTAGGAAGTATGTGGGGCCAGTGTTTACTGAGGATGTGGAACTTGGATTGCATTTGTTACTGACTTTGCCAGTTTTTCCCTGCAATACAAGGAGAACATATCTACAGGGCTTTGTTTTTCCTCTTGCTGTTCATTCTTCTTCTTCTTTTTTTTTTTTTTTTTGTGGTATTGGGGATTGAACTCAGGACTTTGTGCTTCCTAGGCAGGCACTTATGCCACTGAGCTATCTCCTCAGCCCTGTTTTTCCTCTTGCTTTCTTCTTGGGATTGTGTGAGATGCTGAGTTCTCATATGAAATTGTCTAATACCCAGTTAAGGTTTTTAGATTGCAGTCAATAGAAGTGGACTTCATATAACTTAAAAGAGATTTGGAGGGAAAAATGTGCAGAAGATGTTAGAATTAGAAGAAAAAGCTGAGAAGTCCAGAGGAGAGAGAGCAGGGTAACCATGGAGATGCAGGGTTAGTAGTCTTTAAGATCTTCTCCAGGCATTGCCGTGGCATCACTGAGCCATTCTTTGTCCTGTGCCCAGAGATTTCTGACTGGATTAGCTTCAGTTCACTGATTCTTTCCTTGAGGGAGAGTATGCATAGATGATTGATGTATTCTTTAAATCCTAGGAGTAAGGGTGGGCATAATGGTGCACGCCTGTAATCCCACCACTGGGGGGGGCCAAGTAGGAGGATTGTTGCAAGTTTGAGGCCAGTTGGGCTACATAGCAAGATCAATAAATACATACATACATACTGAGGGAATAAGTCATTCTCCTAATGAAAATCAAGAAAATGATATGTTATTATAAAAAGGACAGGCAAAATGTAGAACAGACTTCTGCTACAGATGCTTTGAGACCACCAATGAAAGTCTGGTGGCTAGCTCTGTATTCCAGGTTGAGATCTTCAGGAGACATTGGGTGACTATCTGATACCTTTTTATATTCAGTCTTTCCTCTTTTATCTTCAGGGCTTGCTATGATCTCATCACATTATAAGAATAGAGTACATAATTGTTGAATGAACTGACAAGTGAATTCTAATGAATGAATATAATCTAAGTTGGTTTGCTACTAAAGGTTTCAGTTCTGATTAGTACTTTCTGCCTAGTATCTGCAAAGATATAAAGTCTTAAGTTTTAGAGGTGGGCCCTGATCTTATACTGTAAGAAGTGAGAGTACTGAGAAATACCAACTTTTAAAGAATGGAGGTGTATTTATTTTATTTTTTGTAATTTTGGGTGTATGATCGAACCCATGGCCTTTTTAATTTTTTATTTTGAGACATAGAATTAGTTTCCCATCGTAGGCTTGAGCTTGGAATCTTCCTACCTTAGCCCTCAGAATGCTTGGATAACGTGTGTACACCACCATGCCTGGCATAGAGAAAGAGATAGAGACAGTGATAGATAGATATAGATCTCTATCTCTATTTCTATTTCTTTATCTACGTCTACATTTTATTTATTTGTTTTTGCGGAACTGGGGATTGAACTCGGGCCCTTGCATCAGAGAAGCTCTTATTCCACTGAATCATCTACCCGGCTCTTTTATTTATTTTGAGACTGCGTCTTTCCAGGTTTCCAGGCAGTGGAGTCCTCCAGCCTCAGCCTCCTGAGAATCTGTGATTACAGGTGTGTGCCACCGTGCTTGGCACCGCTCTCCTGCTCTGACGTGTTGCTGTGTGTTCTGTGACCGTGGCTTTGGTCTCACCAGGCTCACATAATCCCCAGGCCGTCCCCGGGCCGTCCCTGTGAGTCATGTGTGATGCTCTTTCTGGAGAGGGCTGTCTGTGATGGTATTTTGCATTCTGTGTTTCTGTCTGCCCTCAGGTTCACCCAAGCAGCACTGACTATAACCTGATGTGGACAGGATCCCACTTGAAGCCCTTTTTACTTCGCACCCTCTCTGAAGCACAAAAGGTTAATCACTTTCCCAGGTAATGCCCCTGTAGCTACTTTGCTATAGGTAAAGATAGCTCAGGCTGGACCAGGCAACCAGCAGATAATTGAGTTCTTAGGAGTGACATCTGGTAAAGGACACTGCAGAGCAGACTGAAGTGCTCATGTCCCTGGGTGCTTATGGACACTTTACTAGGCTGCAGAGGCATGGGTGATTTTAAAGAGACATTTTCTAGTTCTCATTCCTAAAACAGTATCTGTTGTGGATGGGTTTTTTCCTCTTCACTTTCACAGTTATTACTTTTCCTCTTAATAAAAGAGTGGTATGTTAATATGATACGTTGTCTGTAGCTGTAAGAATTTCCAGGGTTGCGAACAAATGGACAAAAAAAAAAAAAAAAAAAAAAAAAAATCCACTAGAAATCCAGTATGTAAAGAGCAAGATGAAAGACAGTAGGGGACCAGCAAGATAGCTCAGCAGACTAAGTGCCTGCTTTGACAAGTGCAAGGACCAGGGTTCAGTCCCCAGCACCACATGCCACACCGGCCCAAGCTGCGTAGTGAGACCCTGTACCAAATACATTTAAAAAGAAAGACAATGAAAAGGAGACCAAGAGACAGAGAGGGAGGGGAGGAGGGGTGAAAAAAGGAATTAGGATACAGAGTTAAGATGTGCTATGCACACACACACACCAGTACCCCAGCATGGATGTGACTGTTACGGACTGTACACCTGCTGATAAAAAATGAAAACTGGGGGAAAAAAATGAAAATTTGGGGGGAAAAGGAGAGTGAAAAGATGACAGTAATAGTAAAATAAGAGAGAATACAAACATTTTGAAAGTTTTTGTACCACAGCTATCTAGATATGACTTGAGAAGCATAGCATCACAAAAATAATTCTGTTGGCTGACAAATTCAGATTCTAAAATACTAAAATTTCTGAGAAGTTTCATTAATTTGTATTTGGGGGAAGTTTTGTATATTTGAAAAAAAAAATAACCAAAAAAAACAGCTTATAGTTACCTAGTCCATATTTATAGACCTAAAGCCAGTGCAGTACTTGTAAAACTGGTCCTGTGTCCCTTCCACACAGAAGCCAAGACAGACCTTAACTGTAGACTAAATGGTCTTATTATAGTAATATTCCAGTTTAAGATCCCGTTGAAAACTTTCTATCTTTCCTTATGTTTGGAAAGTTTTCTCATCTTTTCTGAATAGGTTGTTTATGTAATCTGTTCTGTCTTTTGATTTTTCACAAGTTCTGGTTAATCTTAGGTGAGTGTGCTTTGCATTTCTTATGCTGTCCTGTTGTTTTTAAGTTATCTCTGAATAGTGGGTCTCTGACAGCAGCCCTGTCTTCTAGTTCTGACACCCGAGTCCTCACATTGGTTGCTTTTGATGCTCATTTTTGTGTGTGTGGCTGGCTTAGCCTACTCTGGGGCAGGGTTGGCGCCGCATGTGGTGCCAGAGATCAAACAGAGGTCCCTGCACTCGCCTAAGCAGGCACTTTAGTCTGCTGAGCTATCTCACTGGCCCTGATACTCATATTTTCAATAGTTTTAATCTCCTAGATTTCTCTGGAACCCTTTCATGGACTCTTTCTTAATTCTTTGTCAAACTGGTCATTCATAGTTTTTTAGGAGGGTTTTATACCAGCAGTTGAACTCAGGGCCTTACACTTGCTAGGTAGGTGCTGTGCCACTAAGCTGTATTCCTGTCTCCTGTCATTCATCTTTTATATTGTGATTCTGAAGGATTTTTCTTTCTCTTTTCCTTTTAGTAGAATATGTGTTTGCCTGGCAAACACAAAGGCCTGAGTTCAATCCCCAGTTCCGCAAAAAAAAAAAAAAAAAATCTGTGAGCTAGGTATTTGTCTTCTATAAACTTACTGATCATTTTCTTTATTATATTCATTATTTGCTTAATTATAGTATCTTATTTGGACTCATTGAATGCACCTTACTAATCTGTTTTTAATCTCCTTAGTTATTCTTTCAAATAATTGTGCAACTTTTGATTATTTCCCCATTGATTAGGTTTAGGGGGAATTGGGAGTTTTCTTTTCTTTTTTTTTTTCTTGTCTTTTTGAGACAGGGTCTCACTATGCAGTTCAGGCTGGCCTTAAGCTCATTTTGTAGCTCAGGCTGGTCTCGAACTCACAACAGTCCTCCTGCCTCGGCCTCCTGAGTGCTGGGATTACAGGCATGTGCCACCATACCCGGCTGGGAATTGGGAGTTTTTGAAGGTGTTTTGTTCCCTTGTCTATTCGTGTTTGTATGTTTTTTGTGGGTAATTATGGTAGAGAGACTTTGTTGCTAACATGGAGAGCTCTTCAGTGTTTGCTTTTCAGTGGCTTGTTATAGGTCACTGTTTATGTGCTTTTGCTTCTGTCCCAAGATCTGATCACTTCTGTTAATTTGGGAGAGAGGGATGTAGTGAAATTGACTCAGCATTAGTTCTCTGGGAAGGGACCACAGTACTGTTAGGCTCTTATGCGACACAAAGGTAGTTGTAGATTGGCATGCAGAGAAAACCTTATGTTAGCAATATCTACACCACCCTGGCATTAGCAAGTTCATCAATGACATTAATAGTGTTGAAGACAAAGTAGATATGACATACCCTAAGGACCAGTACTGGGCCCGGTGTGGTGGTACCTTCGGTACACTCAGAAGGCCGAAGCAGGAGGATGCAATCAAGGCTAGTCTGAGCTACATAATGAAACCTGTCTCAAAAAACAAAAACACAGAAACAACAACAAGAAGAGGACCAATAGGGCCAGGGTAATAGCTTGGCAGTGTATGTGCCTGCCTGGCCAAGCACAAGGACCTTGGTTCAATCCCCAGTACCACATGCCATGCCAGCCCTGTGCCATGCTGGCCACTGAAACTAGACATGGTGGCACATGGCACATCTGTAATCCCAGCGCTAGGGAAGCTGAGACAGGAGGATCCCTATGAATCTGAGCTGCATAGCAAGACCCTGTACCAAATAAATAACTCATTAAAAAAAGAGCCAATAGTATACCACCCTTCACCACAAAAATGGATCTATAACTGTAGCACAAACTGTGTATGTGTGTTAACATACAGTAAACTAAATGTAGCAACTGTATCCACTAATAGTAGAAGTGATTTCAACAGTATAACATTAGAAGTAACTATCTAAAGATTAATAATGCTTAATGTTTATACTAGTAAAACTACAGAGGATGGTGGAAAAGATAAAGAAGAAAAATTTGAAAAATTAAGCAACAAAAGATGAAGAAAGAAAAATGAAATAAAGGATCCTGTTAAGGAATAGAAAAAAATTACAGAATTAGATAAAAGTAACAGAAAACAAAGAAGAGAAAACAGTAAGGGAAAAACTAAAAGGAAGAGAGAAAGAAAAACCCATTAGAATCACAGTAGACTTCTAAACACAAGGAAAGCTTGGAGTAAAGTATTTACAGGTAACAAAAGAAAACAACCTCCAACCCAGAATGGTGTACCCTGCGAAATTATTATCCAAACTTCATGGAGTGATAAGATACTAAAGTGATAAAGAACACCTGAGGTAATTCATGACCACCAAACCAGCACTCCAGAAGGTTCTGAAAGATATTGCAGCAAAAGATAATGAGGACAAGAATTCCATAAGTCCTAAGAGAATGACTCCACCAACCAAGGCAAGCAATTAAATAGAAAGGAAAGAAAAGGAACCAGTAACAGGAAAGTAACATAATATGACAAGGGTAAGTCAGCAGATACCAGTTATCATCATCAGTGTGAATGGTCTCAGTTCTAGAAGAAACAGGGTAGCAGAATGAATCAAGAAATACGATCCAGCAATATGCTGCATACAAGAAACAGATTTAAGGGGCTGGGGAGATGGCTCAGTAGAATAAGTGCTTGCTTGGCAAGCACAGGGTCCTGAGTTCAATCCCCGGTTCCGCAAAAAAAAAAAAAAAAAAAGATTTAAATAAAAAATTCATAGACTAAAAGTCAAAAGATAGAAGACAGTACTGCACTGTGACAGGAACCTGGAAAGAAAAGTGGGGATAGTTATTAACTGTTTGCAAACAAAGTTGATTTTAAGTCAAGACTGACCAGAAGGTCACTACATGCTTGTTAAGGGAACAACCCCAAGAAAAGAGGTAAGAATCATGAATATATATACACCAAATACAAGTGCACCCAACTGTATACAACAAACATTAAGGGACATGAAAATCAGATAAGTACTAATACAGTTGTAGTGGTGGATCTTAATACCTTACTGTCACAAATAGATTAAACATAAACAAACCGAACAAAAATAGTAATCAGGGCTGAACCACGCCTTTAAACAAGTGGATTTAGTAGCAGTCTTGTGTCCTCCTGATAGCCCTGAATAGGTTTTCCTTTCATCTTTATACTATTATTCCAAGGGCAGCCTTACATGGGTGAGCTGTTGTCAAGTGTGGTTACAGAAGCAGAAGTGAAGCAGTAGCGTGGGGGCAGCAGTGAAGCACAGTGAGGAGTTCTGGCGGACTTCTGTCACGCTCCGCTGACATGGCAGTGCTGCTGCGCCTACACACGGTTGGGGTCGTAGCCATCAGTTTTTTTCAGAGAGCTCAGCTGTATAGTTGACCCATAGTTGCCCAGTTTCACCTCAGGAGGTGGTTTCCTCATGAGAATCTGTACTTTATTTATTTATTCATTTTTTATTTTATTGAAGTACAAATATCAAAGAGACAGTTTTAAGACACCTTAACAGGACGAATTTGATGAATTAATACATTGCAAACTGTTTTCATAATGTTTTGGTATCGTACAAAGTGCATACATGGTATTATACTTACAGACATTATAGCAGATGTCTCTTATCAGTAAATTAAGAGAGTGTAGCTGTTTACATATCTTATTTTTTATGCCTGAATTATATCAAAGGTTCAATAATTAATATTTTCTACCTTGTTATTTTCTTAGTGGTTGTCCATATTACTAGAAGCTGACATAATATCCTGTCCAATCACCATTAGTGCAAGAGAATCTGTACTTTAATAAGATGGAAAACTCAGAAGAAATAGTTAGAATTCCTACGTGCGCGCACACACACACACACACACACACACACACACACACGCAGTTTCTTTCTTTTTTTTTTTTTTCTTCCAGTACTGAGGATCAAATTTAGGACCTTGCAGTTGCCAGACAGGTGCTTACGCCTCTGAGCTATCTCCCTAGCCTATATATATATATAATGTGAACTACCAAAGCTGAATCAAAAAGATATAAAAATACTAAATAACCTAATATATCAATCAATGAAATTGAAGAAATAATAAAACTAAAACAAGAAAAAGTCCGGGTGCTAATGATTCACTGCTGAATTCTACAAGAATTTTATAGAAGATCTTATGCCACTCCTCAAAATCTTCAATGGAATTGAAAGGGAAGCAACACTCCCAGAGTCATTCTTCGAAGCAAACATTGCCATAGTCCCTAAACCAGAGAAGGATCCAGCCAAAAAAGATACCTATCGGCCGAACTCCTTAAAGAACATAGATTGAAAAAAATCAAAAGGTACTACCAAATAGGGCCAGCCAGATAGCTTAGCAGATTAAAGTGCCTACTTAGACAGAGTGCAGCGGCTGGGATTCGATCCCCTGTGTGCTGTGCTGACCCCGCTCCAAAGACGCACTGAGACAGTGATTAGACTGGGCATGGTGGCATGTGTCTATAATCTCAGCACTTTGGTGTCTGAAAACAGGCAGATCAGTACAAGTCCGATCTACGAAGTGAGTCCCTGTAGACCCTGTACTAAATAAATTTTAAAAAGTACTAGCAAATAGAATGCAGCAAATCACCAAGGAGATTGTATACAACCAAGTAGGATTCATCTCAGGTGTGCAGGTATAGCTCAAAGTACACAAATCAGTGAATGTAATATGCCACATTAACAGAATCAAAGACAAAATCCACATGATCATCTCAGATGTGAAAAAGTATTTGACAAAGTCCAACACCTATTCAAGATTAAAAAAAAAAAAAACACTACAGAGTTATGAAAGTCCCAATCTGAGAAAAGCCATCTGACAAACTAACAGCTGCCAACATATTAAATGATCAAAAACTCAAAGTTGCACTCTAAAATCAGGAACAAGGCAAGGTTGCCCATTATCATTGCTTCTGTTTAATATAGTTTGGAAACATTAGCCAAAGCAATTAAATAAGAAAAAAAAAAAAAAAAAAAAAGAAAATGAATAGATAGGAATGAAGTGAATTATTATCTGCTACTCTACATGGAATACCCCCGAAATTCCACCAAATGCTCAATATCACTGGTCACTTAAGAAATGCAAATTAAAACAACAGACAGAGTCTATCTCTTTCTAGAAAGAATGGCAGTTCTCAAGAAATCAGCCAATAACAAATGCTGGTGATGTGTAGGGAAAGGAGCCCTCTGCTGGTAGGAGCGCAGACCAGTGCAATCACTGTGGAGATCAGTACGGAATTCCTCAAAAAAGTACAACTAGAGATTCCATCTGACCCAGCTGTTTCCCTTCTAAGTACCTTCTGCAAGACTTAAAAGAATCATCCAACAGTGATCTATCCGTACCCACGTTTATAGCAGCACAGTTTATAGTAGCTGAATCTTGGAAGCCATATGCCATATGCCCATCAGCAGATGGATATAGAAAGCATTATATTTATATGCAGTGGAGTACTGGTGTGGCAGAAGGAGGATAAATTTGAATTATTTTTAGGAAAATGGATATACCTTTATTTCACTTAAAGGCTCTCAAGTTTGAATGTCATTGTTTCTTTTGTGCGAGAAACCCAAAGGGTGAATGAAGGACATGATGGAGGGCCAGTATGGGAAGGAGCAAGAACATGTTCAGATGGGAAGGGGAACAAGGGAGGGAGTAGGGGAAAGGAAAGGAGAATGGAAAGAAAAAAATTGAAAATAAGGCTTGTGTAAAGAGGGAGAAGATGAAGGGTTGAAGGATGGGACTGGAATGGGAAAAAGGAAAATACGTTTTGTGTATAGGTTCATATTCCTATGAAGAATGTGATCAATTGTATGGCAAGTATGTACTAATACAGTTAAAAAAGGATGAAGTTTTTTTAAAAAAGGAAATGAGAGATTAAAAGACAATAAAGGAGTGAAAAGAGAATAAGTCATGGTGGCACATTCTTGTAATCCCAGCACTTCAGAGGCTGAGACAGGAGGATTGCCTGATTTTTTTTTTTGCGGAACCAGGGAAGAATTGAACTTAGGTCCTTGTGCTTGCCAGGGACGTGTTTATTCCACTGAGCCATTTCCCTGGCCCCAGGATTGCCTGATTGAGGCCAGCCTGAAGTACACAGACTGCCTGTCTCAGAAAAGAAGAAAGAAAGAATACTCCTACAGTCAGTGAAAAACGGATGCATTCAGGCCATTTTTCTCTGTATTTTTGAAAAAGTGTTTTTATTTTTCTAGGATCTGCAGTTTTGGGATACAGGAAGTTAGAGCTTTCTCTACTTGGCTTTATGGCCTATGGGTTTGTGAGGTGTCCCCTTATCCAGAGGCTCTGTCTACTTCAGGCTTTGTCAACTATCTAAGCCAAGGTGTGTCCCCGAGTGCCGTACATGGGGAAAGCAATCAGATCTGTGCTGGATACAAGGGGCAGGGCAGGGGTTTTCAAGCAGCCTGCTTTACTTAATGCCAGCAGTTTGAACCCATCCATGTTGTGAGCCAAGGACTTCTTACCTTGCAGGCTTACCTTGCATCTACGTACAGAGACAGATTGCCCTCTCCAGGAGCTAGGGTAAGATTCCACATTGCTTTGTTCTTATCTTTGCATTGTGTTGTGTAGTGGCAGGTGGCAGAACTGAGAACCAGCCCACTCCTGACATCATAGACTCTTGATCTGATCCTACAAGGTGTAGATACTGGCCTGAACTTTGCTTTCAGGTTATATACTTTTTAGGTGTCAGTAGCAGCCACATTTCCACACTCAGAAATGTTGCAAAATTGTCACACAGTTGTTACAGGATTTACCTTCTTACATTCTCTAGGCACTGTAGGCCACCTGCTGGTCACAGGATTTTGTGCTTTGATGTTTACCTTACTTCCTAACCTGTTCTGTTTGTTCTCCTTTTTATGGCCGTTTATTTTCCTCAGGAGGTTTCATGGTTAACTACAGGGAGAGTGAGTGAGTTTATCTACAGTTTAAGTGAACTTAAGTGATTTTTGTTAAAACAGAAAGAAAAGGAAGGAAAGAAAAAAAGAGTTTCTCTTGCCCCATCAGCTGCATTTCTCGAACAAATGTGTAGCTTTTAATTTTCCTGCCAGTTCCTTCCTGATTCCTGGAGATCTATTTTCTCCTTGCCAAGTTGTTATTTTCCAGATGTCTAGTTTTTTCTTCTCCAGAATGCTTTGGTTTTGTAACTTGTTAGTTGATTTTTTTTAGTACATGAATAATCCATATTTTAACACTATTAGAGAATTGTGATTCAATTAAAATAAGACATGTAGCTTTCCTAAAGTATTTTATAATGATTTATGATAGTCCATAGGTATAGACTTGGTTGATGAGGCTTTATGAAGCTGTAGTTTCTTTCATACATTTAAGTTTTTTGAGATGGGATCTTACTATGTAGTTCAGACTTGCCTTGAATTTATTGTGCAGCCCAGGCTGGCCTTGAACTTTGGGTGAAACTGGCCTCCTAGTGCTGGGATTACAAGCATGTACCACTACACTTGGCTTATACTATATTTAGTTTTATGTAGTTTTTGTTGTTGGTTTTGCAGTATCAAGGATTGAATTCAGGACCTTGCGCTTGCCAGGCAAGCACTTACTCCACTGAGCTATCTGCCTGGCCCCCTGTTTGTTTTTGAAATAAGGTCTCACTGCTTAGTTCAGGCCTGGCTTGAACTCACTATGTAGCCCATACTGGCTTTGAACTTGCAGTGATGTCTCAGCCTCCTTAGTGCTGGGATTATAAGTGTGTGCCCCCATGCCCAGCTTATTTCATTTTTATAATTTATTAAAAGTTAGAACTAGGCCTGAAATTTAGCTTAGTGGCACAGTATCTGCCTGGCAAGCATGAGGTCCTGAGTTTGATTTCCAGTGACCCCCATTAATAAATAAGTAAATAAATTTTAGAATAAAAACAATTTTTTCTTTATGTTTGAAATTTGTGTTAGAGTAGATTTTATACTTATAACTCAATTTTTAAAAGCCTATTTAGAAAAAAATAGACTCATGAAACATAAATTGGAAAATTTGTAGAGAGAAAAATCTTTATGATCTTGGGTTAGATAAAATGTCTGATATAAGACATAATGCATAAAAGAAAAAAATGATAAACTGGCCTCATCAAAATTAGAAACATCTGTTGTTTGAAAGGCACTGTTAAGAAAATCACCTGAATGTGATGGTGTGGACCTGAGATCCCAGTGTTCTGGGTGAGTGAGGCAGAAGAAGGGTCATAAGGTGGAGTCCAGACTAGGCAATTTAGTGACCCAGCAGGACCCTGTCTCAGAATAAACAATTAAGAATGATAGGTTTTCCACAGTGTCACAGCAGACAAACAGGCAGAAGGCAAAAGGGAAAGGGGCTTTATTATCTTGGAGGATGCAAAGAGAATCTTGGGAGGATGAAGAATTCTCTAGATTGGTACAAAGGGAAGCTGAGGCTTTTATGGCATTTTGCCATGAGTGGAGTTTGAGGGGGATGTTTAGATACACCTGAGGAGCTGAGGTGGGGGAGGTTACAGTATATTGCACCCTGGGCTAAATTGGCTAAAAAGGGGAGAGGTGGTTTCTGTGAAGATAAGCTGTTGTTTGAAGGGCTTCAGCCATATTAGATGACCACTATGATACTTCAGCAATTCGGGGCCTGCCAGATAGCTCAGTGGATTGAAGCACCTGCAAGCAGTCTCAGGGGCTGGGGTTTGATTCCCCTGCCAGCTGTGCTGGCCTTGCCACAGGGGTGCACTGAAATGGCAATTGAGACAGACTAGGTGTGGTGGCACCAGCCCATAATCCCAGGTTTTTTTTTTTTTTTTTTGCAGAACCCGGGATTCAATTCAGGCCCTTGCACTTGTCAGGCAAGCACTTATTCTACTGGGCTATCTCCCCAGCCCCTAATCCCAGCTCTTGGGAGGCTGTAATCAGGCAGGTCACTACTAGTTCCATCTAATAGTGAGACCTTGAACACCTGTAGATCCTTCCCTAAAATACAAAAATAATAATAATAATTCAGCAATTCACACTAGGGCCATAATCTATCAAAGAATAGTGCTGTTAATGCTTTTTAGTTTTCTTTGTGGTACTGGGGATTGAACTCATGCCCTTGCACTTGCCAAGCAAGTACTTACTCTATTGAGCTATGTCCCCAGCTCAAGTGATTAGGTTTTTTTTTGGCTTGTTTGTTTTTTTGTTTTTTTTGGCAGGACCAGGGATTGAACTCATGTGCTTGTTCTTGCCAAGGAAACACTTATTCTACTGAGCTATCTCTCCAGCCCCAAAGAATGGTGCTGAGGATATACTTCTGTTTGGTTCAAATCCCAATGAGAGACTGGGGGGGGGGGGGAGAGAATAAGAAAATTGTAGAACAGAGAAAATATTTGCAAAACATATATCTAGTAAGGTATATAATGAACTCACAAAACTCAATAATAAGTAAACAACTCTATTTTTCTTTTTTTTTACCTTTTTGAGACAGGGTCTTGCTATATAGTTCAGGATGGTCTTGAGCTCACTTTGTAGGCCAGGCTGATTTCGAACTAGCAGTAATCTTTCTGCCTCAGCTTCCTGAGTGCTGGGATTAGAAACATGCACCACCAAGCCTGGCTAAGAACCCTATTTTTCAAAGTGGGTGAAAGATTTAGATACTTCACATGAGATGAACATACGGCAAATAAAGACATGAAAAGGTGCCCAACCGTATTAGTCATTAGTGGAATGGAAACTAAACCCTGTGAGGTACCAATATGCAACTATTAAAATGGTTAGGAAAACACACCACCAGGTGCTGAACAGGTTTCCTTGCAAGTAGAACTGTAACTGTTACTGACAATGATAAAAAATATTGTGAATTCTGTATTTAGCTTTTAAGTTTCTGGTTCTTGCTGTATAGTTCCCAAAATCCACGGAATCTTTAAAGTAGCAAGTGTCTTTCTGTATGCTAGTGTTCTGGCCCCTCGGGCCTGAGTAAAGAAAAGACCAGGCTTGATTAGAGGGTGGACTTTGCTGCAGCCCCTCAGCCTCCAGGGCAGGACCAAGGGGCTGGAGGTTCTGTTGTTCACAAGTGACCAGTGATTTAATTCACAACGCTTGCCTAAGGGAGCTTCCATTCCCTACGTAAAGGACAGGGTTTGGAGGGCCTCCAGGAAGCTGACCATGCAGAGCTTCCTGGAGGGTGGCATGCCTGGAGAAGGCAAGGAAGCTCTGCACCCCTTCTTTCATGCCTTGCCTTATGCGTGCCATGGTAATAAACCTGTGTTATGGTCTGTGTCTCGTCCCTCCCCCAAGCCTCAGACAATTATGGGGCAGACTTCTAGAGTTTGTGATTAGTTCATGATCTAGTGGGTGATCGAGTTATGGGTGTGAATGCCATACCCAGCCTGGATCAGATAACCTGAATGGGACATAAGGGAGATGTACTTGCTCTCTGTTGCCACTACTCCCTTTTGCTCTTACTGTTTTGCTGTTTTCCACCACCATGAACTGTTGCCTTCTGTCTTGTGCTACTCTTCCTTGGAATCAGCCAAGTATGGACTGAAAATTTGGGGTGTCAGGTATTTTGTCCCAGCAATGGGAGAAATGTAACTAAGACAACCTGTAAATGCAGCAAATTCTGTTACCCTCTAGAGGAAAGCACTTGCACCCAAGGAGACCATCTTGGTACTCTGACTGGTCAGTCCGAGCGCAGAGAAAGCAATGTGGGGCTTGTAAGTGGTACCTGAAGTGAGGGAACAGCTTGGGAACAGGTAGTCGGTGTCAGAATTGAGTTGAATCAGAGATAAGCCAGCTGGCATGTGCAGTAGTGTTGTGTGAAAGACTTGCACACAGCTGGTGCCAGAAGTGTGAGTGACTGTGTGGAGGTAGAGTGGAGAATGGGAAAACACTGGTATTTCCTCTATCTCTGGAGAATGGTAGGAGGAACTGAGCTTGTTTTTCTAGTAATCCCAAAGTAACCATTGGCAGCTTCTTATAACGTTAAACATGATGATTATAAAATGTGTCCATAAATTCTCTGACACTACCTTGAAAAATCTGAGCTAAAGTTTTCTCTTCTTGAATGTCACCCGGACTTAGTAACTTTCCTCCAACAAATGGAATGTGGCAGAAGTAGTGGTGTGTGTTTGGATTTTTAGCAGTGTGGTAGAGAGATAAGGAAGATAAAAGAAGCCTTTGTTAACTCCAAAGACACAGAGAGGATCCAGGGCAAATGAAAATCCACCAACCTGAGGCAAAGAAAGCTGCGGATTTTCATGGGCTTTTACTAGGGGTGGAGTTGGAGGGGCAGTTTCAGTTACATGCAAGGAGCTGAGTGGGTCCCTCCTGTGTGCTCAGGAAAGGTGAGAGAAACCCTACTGGCGCTGGAGGGGGGCAGGAGGAAGTGGTCTTTGAGAAGGCAAGCTGGTGTTTTAAGGGCTTCAGCCATGTTAGATGACCACCATAATAACTGAGCAGTCTATATGGGGCCAGAGCCCTCACTCTCAGACTAGATCACAGCAGACTTCGTAGCTTTTTTCTTGCACTTTCTTGGATCTCTGGGTTTGGCAGAAGCTTCTTTTTTGTTTTAAGATGTGACTATTATTTATTGTATGATCTCGCTCTATAGTTACAGATGTGCTTCAGTGATTTTTTTTTTTGTAGAACGAGGGATTGAACTCAGGCCCTTGTGCCTGCCAGGGAAGTACTTATTCCACTGAGCCATCTCCCCAGCTGATGATTTGTAATACTTTGCTTTATGTTGTCTATTAAAAATAAGATTTATTTATTTATTTAGAGACAGTGTTTTACTATGCAGTGCAGGCTGGCCTTGAACTCACTTTGTAGCCCAGGCTGGTCTAGAACTGAAGCAATCCTCTTGTCTCAGTCTCAAATGCCACACCTGGTTAAACAAAGCTATCTTAAAGGGGGAATATAGTGAAGTATTAAATACTAAATTTCCATATTTTTTAGAACTTGTTGGTGATAGGTTCTGGCCTTAGTATAAATTGCTGAATTATTATGGTGGTCATCTAATATGGCTGAAGCTCCTAAAACAACAACTTATATTCCCAGAGACCACCTCTCCCCTTCTTTTTGGACCCAGGTCAAGGTGTAATTTCCTTTCATCTTTCCTGCCACCTCAGGGAAGATCCAGTCAGCTCCTCAGATATTTCTAAACATCCTCCTCAAACTCTACCTCTAGGAAAAGTCCATAAAAGCCTAAGCTTTCTTTGTCTCAGTCCAGGGAATCTACATGACTCATTGCCCTCCAGGGTATCCCTGTCTTTGGAGTTAATAAAAGCTTCTTTTATCTTTCCAGTCTCTTTACTGCAGGCTCTGAAAAACCTATCAGTTGATACAGAAGCAGATGGCCCACATTATTGCTGTACATTCAACATCTATCTGACACACACCAGAAGACATGGTATCAAAAAAAAAAAAAAAATCAGCATCTACTTCAAAAATTAGTAATCGATTTTAATATGTCAATTTAACAAGTACAGCTGCTGAAGTTTCACTTATCATGGTGGGAAGTGTGACTTTTCATTTGGGTCAATGATTTTTTTTTCCTAAATTAATTTTACTCTTGATCCCAATTTTTCTTTCAGTACACATGAAAGACAATGAGAACTAGTAAAAATATTGGCTGTTCTAGCAACAGAATGTCACTAAGAGTTAGATGGTGTGCATTTTACATTAGTGTCATGAGATTCTAAATAGAAAACCCATTAATTACAATAATAGCTTTTAAATCTAATTCACAAAATGAAAATAAAGCTTTTGAAAGTTCATCCTATTGATTTAGGGTAAAAATGATCTTGGTGGATGACCTCCAAATGATATAGGGGGACGATGATCTCCCGACCTGACCTGGACAAGTTTGTGTTCTCTAAAATGGAGAATGAATTTTAGGAACAAGTGGAGGTTATGAGCAGAATATATTTAGTAGGGGAAAAGAAAGGTACAGGAGGGGGACCCGAGCAGGTTGTCTTTGGGAAGCTGTCTCATTCAGAGACATTTAGGGAGTAAAAGTGATATAGGAAAGTAAAACTCCTGACCTGACCTGGATGAGTTCATGTTCTCTAATACCGAAGAATGAATTTTAGGAATAAATGGAGGTTGAGGGTAAAACTTTATTGGAAAGAAAAGCTTTTGTTGGAGAGGGACAGAAGTGGGGGACCAAGCGGGTTGCCTAAGAAGCTGCCACTTTCCGGGTATTTTTATAGGGCAAAGCCATGCGAGGCTAAGGTAGAGAAGAAGGAGTCTTGCTTAGGTTGATGTGGGGTGGGACAAAATTATGGTCAACCAATGGGATTACAAGCACCATTGCTCAGGTAAAGTTGATTAGGCCCAGGACCAAATGGGGAAGCGAGTCACGTAGTAAAGGGGCATGAATACAGGACAGGGTCTCTTCCCCTCGGGGCTGGGCTACTGACTCACTTGGGTCTTTTCAAGTGATGGCTACCTATTTAGAATATCAGTCCCAGGTGCTACTCTTAGCATTTGGCCGTTAGGTCTGGTTCACAGCTGGATCCTCTGTCATTCCCAGAGTTGCTGACATCTAGTCTCCTGTATTATCTTTTTCCAGAGCCTGACCCTGACTGACTGCCTATAATATTTCTAGCTAACTTAGCTGCCTACAGCAAAACTATGTGGGTCTAAGGTGGAGAACTTGGGAACTCACTTAGGGGGGCACATGAGGTGGAACAAAACTATGAGATTACAAACACCATTGCTCAGGTAAAATTGATTAAGTCCAGGACCAAATGGGGAAGCAAGTCAACGTAGCAAGCGGGCATGAATACAGAACAAGACTTTGTCCAGTAGCTAGCCAGTAGTGGTTGGATTAATGACTCTTCCTGGCTTCCTTAGGCTGATGATCAATCCCGGATGCTCATCTTTAGGGAGGTCAGCATTTGTTTGATTTTTGGTTTCTAGGTCTGGCCCACAGTGGGAGCATCCTCGTCCCTCCTACAGTTGTAAGCTGTCTTGTCTTCTATGTTATCTCCTTCAAGGGCCTGACTCTGTCTGACTGCCTATAATATTTCTATCTAATTCGCTGCCTGCAACACTATCATGCTAAAACATTGAATATCACTATAAATGTCATAAATTTGGATGAAAAGTTTTGAAAAAGATACTTACATTTATAGAACTATTGATATAGGGGAAATGAACCTCCCAACCTGAAAGGTATCTGGACAAGTGCCTGTTCTATAAAACTGAAGAATGAATTTTAGAAACAAATGGAGGTTAAGAGCAGAGCATTTATTGGGAGAAAGAAAGCTTCTGTCTGAGAGGAACAGAAGAGGGGCCTGAGTGGGTTGTCCCCCGGAAATTGTCTCTTCCAGGGACTTTCATAGAGTAAAATATGCGATAAGGCAGGTCTAAGGTGCAGCACATGGAAACTCTGTTAGGGGGGCATGAGGTGGGACAAAACTATGATCAACCAATGAGATTACAAGCACCACTTCTCAGGTAAAATTGATTAAATCCAGAACTGAATGGAGAAGCCAGTTACATAGCAAGCAAGCATGAATATAGAACAGGAGTTCATCCAGTAGCCAGCCAGTAGCAGTTAGATTAGTGACTCTTCTGGCATCCTCAAGATGATGATCAATCCTGGATGCTTATCCTTAGGGAGGTCAGCATTTACTTGAGAGCCTTTAGGTCTGGCCCCCAGCAGGAGCATGCCTCTCTCACAGTTGCAAGGTATCTTGTCTTCCATGCTATTTTCTTGAAGGCCTGGCCCTGTCTGACTGCCTATAATATCTCTATCTAACTTAGC
This sequence comes from Ctenomys sociabilis, assembly GCA_004027165.1. Classification (NCBI taxonomy): domain Eukaryota; kingdom Metazoa; phylum Chordata; class Mammalia; order Rodentia; family Ctenomyidae; genus Ctenomys; species Ctenomys sociabilis. The sequence continues at coordinate 47,343 of PVKA01002803.1, forward strand.
TGCCCACAATAATATGATACACGTTTTTGGTAGAAAATAATGTTCTAATAAAATTAAGAAACCCAAGGAACCAAACTCTAGTTGAAATTGGTGATGGTACACATATTATTCATAAATTATGTCCCAGTAAGCCCTGATGTACTACCTGTCAAAATAGAAGCCATATTTAAAATAAATATATTTTACACTTCCCTGGCAAGTGCAAGGGCCTGAGTTCAATCCCCAGTTCTGCCAAAAAATAAAAAAATAAAAAATTTTATAAAATAAATATATTTTAAATATTTGTGACAACATTCACACTGAAAAGTTTAAAGTTCCAGATTGATTAACACATGTTTTCTCTCTTTGCCTTCTACCATGGACTGAATAATCTGTCCCTGTCTTCCTGAAAGTGTTAATTCGTCATATAAGATGATAATGAACATCCGTGCATACAGTAGCCAGCTCACACTAACTAAATTATAGAGTTGGCCTTTATGCCCACTAGCAAACAAGTGGGTAAAGAATATGTAGGTTATGTACACTATAGAATGCCACTCAGGCATAAAAAAGATAAATCGAAACATTTATAGAAAAAGAATGGCTATTGGGACCGTAATACTAAGTAAAATAAAAATCAGACACAGGAGCTTAAACAGTGCGTGGTTTCTCAGCTATGAGAGACCCAAAACGTAAGTAATTTAAAAACCAAGATAAATGATAGGAAACAGAGAAACTCTGTGGATCCTGGAAACAGCTGAGGCAGCAAGGAGGTGAGGTCGGAAGTGTGGGCAAAACTTACTAACGTGATATGCGGGTGCACCAGTTCTCCAAATGAATGTAATTATTGTGTATGAATAAAAAACATGTATGAATAAAAAGTTATAATTCTGTCTAAAATCCTAATATTTTGAAAAGCCTTCAGAGTGACAGTACTGGAGAATGAGGGGACTTGGAGGTGATTATGGTGTAATGCAAAGCTCACATGAATAAGATCAGATCCCTGTATGATGGAGACCACTACGAAGCCCCTCTGAGCAGGATTTAATATAAACCAATTGGCTTTTCATGTTTACATGTGCATTTCCCCAAGGCTTAAGCCCTTGTCTGGAGATGGGCAATGGGCTGCAGTCTCAGTAGGTGAACCTCTGAGTCCTTGGTCCCCACTGAGACCTGTATTGGCCTGTGAAGTTGAGATGCCTCAAAGAACAAGATGAGGCCAGAGTTGAGGACCCTTGGCTCCAACCCCAGTTAACTAGGAGACTGGAGCTGCGGACTTCAGCAGTGAAGGCCTCCCTGGAGATAGCATAGTTCTCCTACATTTACATCTGGATTACTTGGCGAAGCCCTTGAGGGGACTCCCAAGTCCTGCCCAGATTCTAGCATTTACCTCAGTCCTCAGTATCACCCTCCCCTTTGCTTGAAAAGCTAATAAATACAGGCCACACGGAGAAATTCTTTGTTCTAAACCCCAGAAAATATCGGAAGTGTGGGCAAAACTTAGAATTCTCCTTTAGTCCTAAAGTCATAATGATATAGGAGAGTGAAACTCCCAACCTGAAAGATACCTGGGATGAGTCTGTTCTCTAAAACTGAAGAATGAATTTTAGGAACAAATGGAGTTTAAGAGCAGAATATATTTATTGGGGGAAAGAAAGCTTTTGTCTAAGGGACAGAAGGGGGGCTTGAATGGGTTGCCCAGGAACTGCCTTTTCTAGGGATTTTTGTAGAGCAAAACCATGTGGTGAGGCGGGTCTAAGGTGAAAAACAAGGGAACTCCCACATGAGGTGGGACAAAACTATGGTCAATTAATAAGATTGCTAGAAGCACAATTGCTCAGGTAAAATTGATTAAATCCAGGAACAAATGGGAAAGCACGTCATATACCTATGGGGCAGGAATACAGACCTGGGGCTCTTCCTGTTGGGAATTGTAATTTTCTGGTTCTTTCAAGGTGATTGATTCCTATTTAAGAGTGTCAATCCCTTATGCCCATCCCTAGGGGAGTCTGTGGCTCCATTTGTTTACTCTTTTGTCTTGAGGTGTGGCCCACATCCGGACTGTCTGGTCTCTTCCAAATTGCAAAGTCACTTTATCTTCCTTATTGTCTCCAGGGCCTAGCCTTGTCTGACTGCCTGCATTTCTGTCTAATTTAACTGCCTGCAACAGTACCATTTATTTCATTCATTTAAGGCTTCACCATCTACTTATTTGGGAGCTTTGCAGGCCTAGTCTGCAGTAATTAAGGGATTTTATTAATCTGATACCTGCAGACATCCCAGAAAGATTTCTTGTGCCTTCCTTGGCTGAGCAAGGACATAGGGAAGGATGGCTGTCACCTATGAACCAGGGCAGAGCCTGCCCAAGTCTAGATCCAGCCCCACTTCCCATCCTGGAAAGTATCCTTGGTTTTGTTACAGGAGCGCACACAGACTAAAACACTGTTCCCAAAGTGTTAAGTTTTTCCTGGACAGTAAGTAGAGAGGCAGAAGTAAAAGAAAAAAAGCTGGGGTAGGGGCTTAATGTATGAGGAGAGGATATGAGGGAAATGGGAGGGGAGATCCTCGGCACCTGGCTTTCTTGTCCTGAAGGCTCTCCAGCCTGAGGAAGGGCTCTCTGGAGACATGGTAGCAGCCAGCCCTCCAGATGAACCTTTTTGACTAGAATCTCAGGACAGACTCATAGAACTTCCCAGCTCAGGGCTATTTATTATGCAGCACTAAATAAATAATATAACTTATTAAATAGCCTACCAGTCCCACTCCTAGAAAAATCAAAATGTTCACATAAAACTGTTGTCAGCATTATAATAGAGGTATAACAGAAGAGGATATGGGGGTGCAAAAAATTTTGTGTTAAAATAACCTGTATATGAATGTTTGTAGCAACTATTATCTCTAGATCTGTCTGAACTGGAGATAATACAGATGTCCTCAGCTGATGAGATAAATAAACTGTGAGGGATGTAGTTCCGTGGCAAGCTGCCTGACAAGCCACTTGCCGGTGCTTGCTTGGCAAGCTGGAGGCCCTCAGTTTGATTCTTGGTACCCAAAAATTAATAATTTAAAGAAAGATTCCCTTTTAAAAAATGGAAATATAGATTATAAAAACAAATTGTGGCACATCCACGTCATGGGTTATTAATGGCCACAAAAAGGATAGAATAGTGATACATGCCACAGGAATAAATCTCACATGTGTTGTGCGCAGTAAAATAAATTTGTCTTGCTTATGAGGATCCTGTCTCAAAAACAAAAGGGGATGAAGGAGGTGGAGTGTAGTGTGAAGGCCCTAAAACTACAACAACAAAAATAGACCAACAAAACAAACATAAATGCTAGATGCTACTTTTTTTTTTTATTTTCTGGAAAAGTCAAAAATATTAGGACTAAAAAGAGACAAGTGTTTTTCCTGGGGCCTGAGCAGTAGTGATTGTATGGGTTAAGCACAAAGAGACTAAGGCACTTGTGGGAGTATCAGAACTGTTTGTACATGTTGGTTGCAGTGGTTAGTATCTAATTGTATGTGTTTTTCCTCAGAATTGCATGCCAAAAGAGGAAATTTCCTTGCATTTATATCTTGTTTTTATGTTGTTGTTTGTAATGTGGTCTCACTATATAATTCTGGCCAATCTTAAACTCACTTTGCAGCAAGGCATGGTGGTGCAGGCCTGCAATCCCAGCACTCTGGAGGTTGAAACAAGAGAATCACTGTGAGTTGAGGCCAGCCAGGACTACATAGTGACTTCAAGACCATCCTGTATTACACAGTGAGACCCTGTCTCAAAACAAAATATAAATAAATAACTAAATAGATAAATAAATAAGATAAACTCACTGTGCAGTCCAGGCTGCCCTTGAACTCAGTGATCATAGATGTGTACCACCACGTCTGAGTAAATCTGACCAAAACCTTTGACCTGATGATTAGTAGCTTTTGTGGTCATGAGAGGACAGATTTGGGATGTATAGTGCATTACATATGTTAGTATGTGCTCCAGAACAGTGAGCTATGAGCTTCTCAGGAAAATCTCTGAGTCAGTTTGCTGAAATCAAATCATTTGTTTGGTTTTTAGATCTTATGAACTAACCCGGAAGGACCGGCTGTACAAAAACATCATTCGAATGCAGCATACACATGGATTCAAGGCTTTTCACATCCTCCCTCAGACCTTCCTCCTGCCAGCTGAGTATGCAGAATTCTGTAGTAAGTGCTTAGTGGAGGGTGTCTATCGCCAGCACCTGAGCTGGCGCCCGTTGACTGAGCAGAGTCCTGCCAGGCTGCTGCGCCTTCTCAGCCATCTCACACCTTTCGAATCTTCGAGAAAGTATGGTTCTTAGTAAGACAGATACAGAGCCAAAACTCTGATTGTGTACCTGTATATTCATTCTTGGTAAGATGATAGTACCATCAGTGTCATGCGTCAGAGTCATGTAGGTGAGCCCTGTGCTGTTTATTCTGCTTGGCTGTCTCCATCAGTAAGAGTCAATGCCTATATAAGAACATTTCATACTTCTGCATGGGAGCTACATATGCCTCCTTTCCCGTATTTCTTTTCTCTTTGTCATTTTTTTGTTGTTCTTTTTGTTTGTTTGCTTGTTTGTTTTCTGTATTTAGGACAGAGTTACAGGGACTCACTATGTAGAACAGACCCGTAGTGATTCTCCTGTTCTCAGCCTCTCAAGTGCTGGGATTACAGGCACGTGCCACCACGCCCAATCGCAATCACCATCTCAGTGTGCCCCTGGGGCAGGGCCAGCAGGGCAGGCCAGGTATCAAACCTCTGACCCCTGTCTGCCTAACAGGCGCTTTAATTGGCTGAGCTATCTGGCTAGCCCTTGTCATTTGAGAAACACTCCTCGCCTGCTTAGGTAGAGCACAGTGGCCAGGGTTCTATCCCTGACATATGTGCTGGCCATGCCCCCACCCCAGGGTGAGATGAGATAGTGACTAAGACTGGTTGTGGTGGCATGCACCTGTAATCCCAGCGCTTGTGAAGCTGAAAACAGGAGAATCACTATGAGTCCAGTCTACATAGTCCCTGTACACCATTCCTGTAGACCCCATCCTAAATACAGAAAGAAAAAAAGAAAAGGAACAGTCCTGCCATCTAGATGTCTGGACTTGCATGATTTGTATTCTTTGGGGTAAAAATACTACATTTCTTTTAAGTCTTTGATGTTAGGATTTGGAGGCATCAACCAGAGATATCCTCTCTCCTTTGAATCCAGACCAATAAAAAAAGTACACATGGGAGCTGAAGAGGGACCTAAGAGTCAGCTATATTGCTGATAAAGAGACGTAGGAAAGTGTGACCTAGATTCAGATCTAATTGGGCCTCATGGCTGATAATATATAGCACAACAGCTGTCTGGCAGGTGCAAGATCCTGAGTTCCATACCCAGTACCAAAAAAAATTTTTTTATTAAATACAGTGGGTCTCTTATCTCTTTTATCGCATCATAAACCTACCTGCCCTGGCCCTGCCTGAAGAGTCAGAGTGTGTGGCACCCCTTCCGTGGTGGCACAGCTGACTCTAGGCTTGGTGGCCAGAGAGGCTCAAGTGCTGGAAAGGTACACACACTCAAAACGCTAGCCAGAGCAAGAGCAAGAAAGGGACTGTGTATAGGAAAGGGAGAAATCAGTTATAATTATTCATAGATGAGATGACCCTATATGTAGGAGATCAAAGCATTCCACTAAAAGGACTCCTGGATCACCAAAGTCACTAGCATAGAATACAATTTTTGTAAATTTACAAAAATCAGTAGTATTCCTCTCCACCAGGAACATGCTCATTGAGGAAAAAAATGATAAAAATAATACCATTCCAACTAGCATCTAGAAAAATCAAATACTTAGGAATTAACCAAGGAAGTAAAAGACCTCTACAATGAAAACTACTCCGAAAAAGATCAAAGGACCCATCAGAAAATGGAAAGACATGCCCTGGTCTTGGATAGAAAGAACAGTATTGCCAAAATGTATACTTCCTGTCAGGACTTAGAGCTAGAAGTCCCACTAAAGCCTTATGCACTCATCAGTGGGGCTTTTCCTGCTGGCTGGATCTAGGTGTGTGGTTCTAAACTAGTCCACTGGTTGGAAGTAAAATAGCTCTGGATGTGCCTGAATGGATTTACTGAAGACGAAAGCCTCATACTGCCTGTGGGAAGGCCCAGTCCGGTTGAGGGGGCACCACCCCAAAGGCATATAGCCTAGATGGGATAAAAGAAAAAGGCAGGATGGGATAAAAGAAAAAGGTGGGGTCTCTAGTGCTCCGCTGCCTCTCCTGCCTGCTTTGCCATGGACTGTTTCTCCTCTGTGATGCCCCTCTACCATGCCGTCCTACATTGGAGATAGCTTATTAAGGACTGAAACCTCCATGAGCCACAGTTTGAAATAAACCTTTCCTCCTTGAACTTTGGGTGTCAGGTATTTTGTCTCAGCAATGAGAACAGTAATTAAGATAATCCCAAGATGGATGTACAGATTTAATGCAATACCCAATCAAAATACCAATAGCATTCAACACAGAACTAGAGAAAACAGTTCTAGAATTCATAAGGAATCAGAAGAGACCAAGAATAATAAAAGCAGTCTTGGGTAACAACAGCAAAGGAGAAAGTACCATAATCCTAGATGTCAAAATATCACAAAGCTACACTGATTTTTTTTTTTAAAGCATGATATTGGCAGAAAAATACCAATATTTTTCTGTGAGTCAGTGGAATAGAACAGAGGATACAGAAACAACTCCAGCTACATTTAGCTATCTGATCTTTGATAAAGGGGTCAAATCTATTCACTGGAGGAAAGGTGGCATCTTTATTAGATGGTGCTGGAAAGACTGGCTGTCCACATTGAGAAGGTTGAATCTAGGCCTGCATCTTGCATCATATAGAAACTAGAGTCAAAATATATCGAAAATCTAAATGTTAAAACAAATAATCTGTTGAAAGGCAAAATAGGGAGCTCTGGAAGATATAGACATAAGCAAGGACTTTCTGAATAGATCCCCAATGGTATAAGAAATAATACCAAGAATTGACAAGTGACATTACATCAGATTGAGAAATTTCTGCACAGAAAAGAAAAACAACCAACAGTAAAGGGACAACCTGCAGACTTGGAAAAATCTGGCTATTCCTTGGACAAAGGGCTAGTATCTAGAGAAGATAAAGAATTCAAAAAAAAAAAAGCCTGTCTAAGAATAAGAAGAAAAATGGGCAGCTTAAATGAACACACATTTCTCAGAAGAAATACAGATGGCCACCAAATACATGAAAAAGTGTCCTACATCTCTGACCATTAAATGCAAATTAAAACAATACCAAGAGTCCACTTTACTTCAGAAAGAATGGCTTATCAAGAAATCAAATAATAACAAAGACTAGGAAAGCTGCAAGGGAAAAGGAACCCTCTCAGCATCGTTGGTGGGAACGTGAAGTGGTACAGCCACTGTGGAAATCAGCGTGACAGCTCCTCAAATAAGTGATGAAACTAGAAATTCCATTTGCCCCAGCCGTTCCTTTTCTACCTTCCTAAAAGAGTTAAAGGCATTCTGTGACAATGACACGTACATACCCGTAACAGGTTAGTCATATCCCTTATTATTGTGGACTGATCAGGACTGCCATCTCCCAAGCAAGTGGATGGTGAAATCTAAATAGAGGAGACAAGTGGTATGATTTTAGTGCTCCAGGAGTTTCAAAACCCTCTAACAGAATTTGAGATTCTCAGGCTAAGACCAAGAACTTCTCTGCGTGGCCTGTATTTATTCAGGTTTCAAACAAAGGAGGAGGATACTGAAGAAAATGTAGGAATTTGCAGGACCTCGGGAAATACTTTCCCAAGTAGTAAATTATGTCAGTCAGAACTACCTTATCTTTAGGCTGACATTTATTGTAGGAGTGTGGAGCCTGCAGCTGCAGTCTCCTTTTAATTAATTGGGATTGAAGCCAAACATCCTCAGCTGTGGCCTTAGACAGACAAGTAAACATGGAAAGCCAGTTAGTTAATTTTAAATTCTGCTCAGAGCTACTTCAGAGTGGTCTCCACCATACCCATGTTTAAAGTAGCACAGCTCTTTTTCTTTTTTAATGTATTTTGTACAGAGACTCACTACACAGCTCAGACTTCATGTTTTCATCCTCCTCAGCGCTGGGATTACAGGTGTGTGCCACTATCCCTGGACTCAGTGGTCAGCTCAGCATGCCTGGGTTTGGGGCTGGTAGGACATGTGCTGGAGATCAACCCCAGTCCCTGCCTGTCTAAGCAGGTACTTAGTCTGTTGAGCTATCTTGCTGGCCTCATAGCTCTCAATAGCTGAATCTTAGAAGCAGATTTATGCCCATCAAAAAATGAATAGACTACCATCAAAAAAATTTTTTTTGAAAAAAATTAATAAAGAAAATAATTGCGTATATACATAATGGAGTACTACTTTGCCCTAAAGAAGGATGAGCTTGGGTCATTTGTAGATAAATGGATGGACCCATAGACAATGTTATGTGAGTTAAATCAGACAAAAGCTTGAATGTTCCATGGATTCTCTTATGTGAGAAGCCCAAAACCAAATAGCAAATAGGGACTTAGATGTTTTGCCAAAAGGAATAAACTAAGAGATGGGGAGGGCCCGAAGGAGGAGAGGATGAAGAAAAGAACTGAGATGTGTTCTGTCCCTGTACCAGCCCCCCAGGAATGTAGTCATTATGTACTGTAAACATGTGCCAAGAAAAAAAAATTCAGAAGAATTTATAGAAACCATAATAATAGCTAACACTCAATGAACATCTGCTTCCTTTTAGACACTCTTGTGTGAAATCTCTACTCTGAGAGAATCTTACAGATGAGGGGCCTAAGGCTGGTTAAGCTGCTGCCTGAGTTGGTGGAGTTAGCATCTAGACTGGCAGCATGGCTTCAGAGGCCCTGCTCCCCACCGCTGTGCTGTGGCACTAGTGGCTGTGCGCAGCATGCCTGTTGGCCACTGCCTCATCCCAGTGAACAAGAGTACAGGGTACACGCATGGGAACTCTCAAGCGGAGAGTTTTTCTTTCTTTCTTTTTTTGCGGGGGGTAGGGGGGTGGAATCAGGGATTGAACTCAGGCCCTTGCTCTTGCCAGGCAAACACTTATTCTACTGAGCCATCTCCCCGGCCCCAAGAGAGTTTTTCTGAAAGATGGCTGAGGAAGATCATTCATGTTTTGTGAGTAGAGGAAGCGGCATGTAGAGTGAGAGAGTCTTCCCTGACTTGCTCATTTTGGTTCGTTTACCCTGTGAAACTCACCATCTCACTGACCCTGTCACCACTGGGTGTTTATTCCTTGGGAGAAGGCACCAGCCTCTGTGGGAACTTTCCCACCACCACACCTATGCTCCAGCAGGACCATTGGTTGGTAGCTTATCACTGGCCCACACAGGGCTCTGCAGTGAGTAATCGAGCACTAAGTAATGAATCTGCTTCTCAGCTACAGTACTCAAGGCTGACAATTTGTAGTTAGCAATTATTTTGTTGAGTATGATGGTCCACACCTGTAAGTGGGAATTCATGAGGCTGGGGTACAAAAGTCACTTAAGTCCAGGTATTCAAGAAAGCCTGGGCAGCATAGCAAGACCTTGTCTTAAAAAAAAAAGACTTAAGGGGCTGGGGAGATGGCTCAGTGGAATAAGTGCTTCCCTGGCAAGCACAAGGGCCTGAGTTCAATCCCCGGTTCTGCCAAAAAAAAAAAAAAAAAGACTTAAAAAATCACGTGATTTGGGTCAAATTATTTAAACCTTTCTGTGTCTTATCTGTAAGGTGAGACCATTACTGATCTTTACCTTACAGTGTTGTTAGAATGTATATTTTAATATGTGGAAAGTGCTTAAGATGGTGCCTAACAGGTACTTAATGATTACTTAATATTATTAATTCCTAATTCAAGTGTTGTTTAGCTGTATTGTTGTGCAATACAAGTAAAAAGCAAAACATGGTGAAATAAACAAACAGGATAGGATACAAATGCTGTAGCTCCCATGTCAGTAACATAAAGTAGTTTCAGATATGAACTCCTGTTGTTGAATCTCTTAAGGAAAAATTAATGTCCAGAATGATGTTCAGTGACAGTCTACAATTTTTTTTTGTTGTTGTTGTTTTTGTTTTGTTTTGATTCTGTGACAGTCTGAAGGGATCTAAATTGAAATCCCCTTTCTCTTCCCTGGCTGACCTTCTGCAGTGCGGGTAGAAGTGGGGTTGAGGAATGGTGGGCATGGCTTGTTCATTTAGGTCATTGGCTAGAGGATGAGTCTTTGGTCAGCTCATGTCTGACCTGGGTCTTCATGGAATTGCTTCTTCAGCCTGTTACTTAAACTCTTATGAGTTCTGCTTTTCAGAAAGATAAATGCACTCAAAAGATAAACATAGCATTGTGCCATAACCCAAAGCCACCACATTGAGGACCCACAAATGCAAGCAAGTGAAATTCCTTGGTCCCCAATTCAAACTACTCACTGCTGTTGACACCCAAGGATCATGGCAGGGACTTACTGTGTCTGGAGGGGGAACAGACAGGGGAGATGTGCTGCTCATGAATGATCTTCTTGGATCTAGACCTGCCAGACTGTGTTCATTCTGTGCCACTTCTCAAGGTCTGGCAGACTCCAGCATCATTGGTTGTGTTGCTGAGTTTACATATTACAGCTCACTTTTATTTTATTTTTTTATGTTTTTCTTTCGTACAGAGTCTCACTAGGCAGCTTGGACTCAGACAGCTCTCTTAGTGAGACATTCCTTTTCCTTTTGAAATCTGTTTTATTCTTTTTTTTGGTGTGTAAGTTGAAAGACTTGTGTTCTGGATCCTGCAGCACTTAAGTGAGTGTGGGAAATAGATTTTTGTAAAGAAAAGGGATATAGACAGATGGGCCTTTTGAAGAATAACTGGAACAGGCTGGGTATAGGGATGCTTGCCTGTGGTCCCAGCCCTCAGGAGGCTGAGGCAGGAGGACCAATGTGAGTTTGAGGCTAGCCTGGGCTACATAATAAGTTTAAAACCAGTCCAAATTACAGAGAAAGACCCCATCTCAAAAAGTAAGGAAAGAAAGAAAAGGAAGAGAGAGAGAGAGAACTGGCATGAATTGGAAGAAGTATAGTGAAGAAGGATGATTGCAGTGACATGAATAAGTGTGGCTGCATGGAGCGCAGGCATGAGTACACGGAGCGAGAGCCTACACCAGACTATTTACTAGGTGAGAGACCTAGGGCAGGGTGAGAGGGACTTCCAAACACTGAGTCTGAGAAGCTAGGGTGATCAGTACGTGTTTTGGTTTTGATTTCTGTTTTGAGACAGGGTTCTCACTGTGTTACCCAGTCTGACTTCTGATTCCTGAACTCAAACACCTCAGCCTGTCCTATAGGTGGGACTATAGGCATGCACCATCACATTCTGCCTTGATCATTAAGCCTTTAGTTAGGCAAGGTAACCAAGAACACAAGGAGGAGGAGCCATACCAGGGAGAGAGAGTGTTAAATTGGGACATGGTACAGAGTGGAGGCCTCCGGGGCAAGCAAGTAATGGTATTTTGCAGGCAGCTGTATAACAGCTTTGTGTTTAGTCAGAGATACAGATTGTGGAGGCTGCAGATGGAAGTGATTGCTAAGGGAGAGGAAAAGAAAGAGCAGAAGCCCCACAGAGAACCAGGGTGGGAAAGAGACAAGGAGCAACAGAGGAGAGCTGGGGGAGGCAGTGTCTTGAGAATGAGAGGTGGAGAGTCTTCTCTCAAGGAGAGAAGGAAGGACTCGAAGTGCTGACCCAGATACAACTTTAGACAGACAGGAACAAGGATAGGTTTCTGCCTGGAGTTCCAGCCTTCAGGTGAGGAAGGCAAATGAGGTTCTGTGCTGAGAGTGAGAAGAGAGCTGAGGACAGGGCATGAGGCTTGCTCAAGACACCAGGGAGCCAGCCCAGGCGATGTCATGGGGTAGGTGTGGACTAGATGGTCTATGGACTTGAATGAGGAGCAGTGGTGAGCCTTAGCCACTCCCCCAGGACAGCTTTTTAAGCAGGAGAAAGGAAGCAACAGAGAAGAGGTGAGTGTAGTGATGGCTCCTGGGGCCTAGAGGGTCCAGTGCTGCAGGTCAGCTCCCACTGGTTACTGAGAGTGGTTCTGGGAGCAGCCAGGCCTTCACACGTCTGCACAGTGGTTCCTGTCTGGACTACATCTCAACATAGATGGATTCAGGGTTTTTCTTGTTAGGACAAAAAGCTCAAGCTTGTGAGGTCACTTTGGCTGGTGTCTCTAAGCAGTCCTCATGCTTGATCCTCCATACCAGCAGAAGGAGCACCAATATAGAAGACGAAACTTTCTCCAGAATTGTATTTCATCGTGCAAGAATAGCTGAGGAGCAATTTTAAGCTGCAACAAAATTTTGATGTCAGCCAGTTGATTGCAAGTGCCTGGAAATTCTACAATAATAATTTGAGAATTAGAAGAAATTTAACAAATCCAGTGAATTATTTTAATAATTAGACTAGGTTAAGCAAACTGCCCGTGGGTTATGTGCTTCTAAAGCATGAATCATAACTCAGACCTAGTTAGTGTTCTTCTAGTTTACTCTAGTTGTGTTCTCCCTGTTAGACCATGCATATTGCCTGTTATACAGAGCGCATGTCTAGAACATTTTCTTCCAGGCAAACTGCCTGGACTGCTGCCCTGCCTTCATGTCTGGTTTCACTTGTCTCCCGACCGCGTTGTATAGCACCTGTGAAAGTGGTCTTTGTTCTCTAATGTGCAAGGCCTAGAATAGAGGACATGTCTTTGACATTGAAAATTTGAAGAACATGGAAACAGCAAAGTAGCAGAAGAATTATGAGCTTTTTTTTTTTTTTTTTAAGGCAAACTAGCCTTCAATTTACTATGTAGTCCAGGTTAGCCTTGAACTTGCAATAGTCCTGCCCCAGAGAGGAGGGATTATAGGCTTGTGCTACCACATCCGGTTTTTAAGACATTTTTATAGTATCCGACAGTTCATAACTCTGTGTGCATGATTACCTGTCTTTTCTGGTAGTCTAATCTTCATGAAGGTAAAGTCTTTTTCAGTACTATTTACCCTGCACCTAGCAAACTGATTAATGTAGATATAATGAATGAAGGAAGTTTAGCAATCTTTAAACTTTGCGTATCTTAATAGCTGCTTCTGTGCTCATCCATTGTCTCCTCAAATATCTGAGGGGAATGGCAAAATAAAAAAGTTCTACATATATTCAGTGACCTTAATTATGGAGATTTAATTTTTTATCATATGTAGCTATAAAACTTTTGCAGCATGACTTTAAAATTATATGGTACAGTTTTTGAAAGGCAGTATCTTCCCACGGTACAAGAATATAGACAGCAGTAACATTGGAAAGCTTTCTTTGTCTTCATAGTTGCACATTTCTCCTCTTTGGGTCCTATCGTGTTGCTCGTTTTGTTCCTGTCTTTCTAGAGATATTGTCGGCATTTATTAGCAGGGCGCGCAGGTGTGCATGTGAACAGGAGCATAACAGCACCACTGCCTTCAGAAGTATTTTTTGGAGATCATTTACTGTATAGTAGTTAATTAATATTTTGTTGTCTAGATCAGGTGTGTGCAGACTGCCATCCCTAAAGTCAGATCAGCCCTGTATCTTTTTGGAAACCCCATGAGCTAAGAATGATTTTTACATATTTTTTTAGAGAAGCAATTTAGCTCACAGATTTTTAAATTTTTAAATGGTTGAAAAAAATAAATGGAATAAAACTTTGGAGCACATGGGAGTGATAAGAAATTCAGTATCCTGGGTTGGGGGAACCAGCTCAGTGCAGAAGAACCTCCCTGGCATGCACGAGGTCCTGAGCTCAACCCCCAGCACCTCAAAAATGAATGAAAGGGAGGGAGGGAAGAAAGAAATTCAGTATCCTCATAAAGTTTTGTGGAAACACAGCCTCTTTGTTTCCTGTCATCTGTTGTCAAGCTACAGTGTCAGGCTTGAGCACTTGCAAGGCAACTTGCATGCCCTTGGGTCTGGCTTTTTACAAAAGTGATTTGCTGACCCCTCATGTTGATACAGTATAGTGTATTTAATTCATGTTGTGCTATCTTATACATACCACATCTCATATACTTGTGACTAGAACCAGGGGATAGACTTCTTGTAGAGCAATAGAGTCTATGTGGCAAATTACATTTTTTTCTAATCCTGTTAAGTTGCAAGGGAAAAGGCAGGGCGGAAAGAGCGAGGGTGAACTAAGTGCCTTTCCCCCTCTCTTGGTGAGATAGTTTATTTCAGCACACTGACAAGGTCAAGTTTGTGTTGGGCCTCTAAGTGACTTATTTGCCTCCTGTCAGAGGGTAAAGGAGAGAAAGGAGCAGTGTGGCATGTGACCTGGGGGAGGCGCTGAGCTAGGGGCGTTGGTCCTGCTGCCTTCTGTGGATCTGATAGAGGATAAGGGCATTAGTGCGTTCAGCTGGGGGAAGAGGAGGCACATAGCACTAGGCAGTGTAAAAGGGAAGCTGTGTGAGATCCATTGAGAAACTTGCGTTCATTTGATTTTTGTACACATCTATTCTTTCCCTGTCTCTCTTTTGTCACTTTCTTTTTTTCCTGTCCCTCTTTTCCAGAGAGGAAAAATCTCAAGAAAAAAGGAAATGTCTTAATTTTCATCTTTCTCCCTTTCCACTTGCGTTGCAGCTGCAAGCATTGCTCTATGGGAATCTCTTGGTCTGAATGAGAAAGGGCAGAATCCAAGCTAGGGCTAGCATCCTTCTTGCCTGTCTTGGGCTAAGAACTTAGCAGCTAGCAGCCCCGTCCTTGCTTGTCCCCCAATCCTTCCTAAGTGGAAGGTAGAGCCAGCACATGCAAGCCTTTGGGAGTGTTAGTATCAGTTGTCTTCTTTCTCCTCTCAGGATACAAAGATATTGAAAGTGTAAGTTGAATCTGTGGAAGAAACTGAAGCAAATGTTTCTTAATCTCACTTGTAGATTATTGTGCTCTCTTGCCACTTACACTTAGGTAGGTGATTTTTTTCTTTTCCTAGAAGCTCTGAGGAATTATTTAGGAGGGACCACATGCAGGAGGTGAGCCAGGCTTCATCTATATCTACAGCACCCCTGACCTCACCCATGGAAAAACCTGTCTCCTACAAAACTGCTCCCAAGGCTGGGGTTCACTAATTTAGGGAACTCCAAACTGTGCTTGGAGATCAAACGTTTGACTTCACCTTGTTCCTGTTTGCTAAAGCTCTTGTTAGTCAACAGAGGTGAGAATTTGAGATTCCTGAAGGCTGCCAACAATAATTAACACCCAGATTTTGCCTGTTTTATTTTCATCTTATTTAAGAAAGAGGGGAAGTGGTTCAAGAAAAATTATGAGGTAATTTTGCTGTCCTCTTTCTTTCTTCCCATGCCTTTGCTTTTTAAGGTTAGTCCAGAACTATAAATTCCAGATGCTGCCCTCTAACTAGAAATTCAGAAGATTTTGTGGATACCTGAGTGGATAACAGTTGTTAAAAATTTATAATAAACTCACATTCCTTCTTTCTCTGTTTTCCTCTCTCCCTTTTTATTTGCAAATATTTTGAGCAGATTCGTACTCTAAGGACCGAGGACCTTGGATAGTAAAACCAGTGGCCTCTTCAAGGGGACGGGGCGTCTACCTGATCAACAATGTAAGTATTCAGAAGATGCACCCTGATATCCAGATGCTTGTTTCTCTTTTTTCTCATTAACTTTATTAAAAATTAATAATTTATAGTATATTACAAATTGTAGATAAATATTAAAATGTGAAAGATATAAGATATAGGCAGTAAATTTTAGAGAAATATTTTTGAGATGAATACATAGCATGACACCAACAATAGTTTGCACATTGTAAATAAATTATTTACAAACTTCAATATAACAATAAAAAATGTCCAAAATAAAAATGAAGAAGAAAGAATTTACAGATCAGTCGTACAAATAGTTCACTCTGTGCCAAGGTTCTTGGTCCTTAGAGTATGAATCTGCTCAAAATATTTGCAAATAAAAAGAGAGAGAGGAAAACAAAGAGAAAGAAAGAAACTTATATTCATATGATTAGAATTCTCAACATAGAAAGGGGTAGGCAATATGTATTTAAACATTTAAAATTTCTGAATTTTGTTGAAATCATAGCACCATATTTCCAAGAAAAATGAACTTTTTGCACAAGAAATTTAAATAAAATCATACCAAGATACACTATTGTAAAGAAAAAAATCATTAAAACATATACATAAAATATTGGAAGAACAAAATTAAATAGCACCTTGTTCCACATTAGAAAGAAAAAAAAAAAAAAAAGACTAAATATGAAAGAAACTAGACTAATCAATTCAAAGGACTGAAAGAAAAAAAAGATCTGTCCTCATTAAATGTTATACTTAGCAAATATACCTTTGAAAATTAAAAATAAAATATTTTCAGTTATACAAACTCAAAATATTCTAATACCTCCAGACTTAGCATATAGAAAATAACAAAGAGCATAATCCAGAAGGCAAGTGAAATTGAGGTATGGTCCTGGATAAAGAATAAAGAGCTGTCAAAATGGTAGTTATACAGGACTGTGTAAAATATATTAGATGAAAAAAAAAAATATATATATATATATTAGATGAACCCATTTCAAATATCATTGAAGATTTCTACAAAACAGTATCTTATGTTGAGTTATATACATATTTTTTCATATATATTTGTGTGTGTGTGTGTTCATTTGTAGAGTGTGCTGATGGAAATATTTTGCTGCTGTATACAAAAGAATAACTGAATGACTGCTTTTGTATACGTCTGTTTGCCCTGTTTGGTAGGTTTGGGCCCAGGGAGCTAGCTCAGTAGAATTAAGCGCTTGCCTGGCAAGTTCAAGGGCCTGAGTTCAATCCCTCGTTCCGGAAAAAAAAAAAAATTCCTATTTGGTGGGTTCTTTCCATTCTCATTCATAGAGTTATGGTCATTTTGATCCCTCTCTAGAATATCTGTGTAGGGTTGGCTTAGTCATCATGAAATTCTTTAGTTGTTCTTTGTCATGGAAGTATTTCATTTCTCCATTATACGTGAAAGAGAGTTTTGCAGGGCATATCAGTGTGGGTTGGAATTTGTTTTCTTGTAAGACTTGAAGTACTTTGCTCCATGCTCTTCTTGACTTGGTGGTTTGTGAAGAGAAATCTGCCATTATTCTGATGACTTTTCCTTTAAATGTGATGTTTCTTTTCTCTACTGGATTTTAGTATACGGTTCCTTTGCTGAATTTCTGGGATCTTGATTATTTTATGTCTGAGTGTATTTTTAATTGGGTTGATGTTATTTGGAGTTCTATATGCTTCAGTTACTTGAATGTCAGATTGTTTCCCCATATTTCGGAAGTTTTCTGCTATTCTGTCCATATTCTTTTTATATTATTTATATCGACTCTTTCTCATTGATGCCTATTAGTCTTGCGTTGTTCATCTTTGCATCATCTTGCAGATGCTAAATTATTTTTTCCTGCATCCTAGTTGTTTTTAAGAGATCTTTTCTTACTTTTTCACTAACTGGAATGGTGTCTTTAGATCTGAAAGTCTATTTTCACTTTCATTCAAATAATTTTGCCAGTTTGTGATTGAGGTTTTAATTTCCTGTATATCACTTTGGATCTGCTTCATGCATTCCATTTCTTTCCTATATTGCTTATTCAAGGATTCCATCATTTTTGTTTAGTCTTTTTTTTTTTTTTTTTGACAGAACCAGGGATCGAACTCGGGCCCTTGTGCTTGCCAGGGAGTGCTTATTACACTGAGCTATCTCCCAGCCCCTCCATCATTTTTATATTCTCTATTTTTTTCTATCAATGTCTTCTTTAGGAGCACTTAGTACTTTTTTCATTATAGTTGTCATTTCTTTTTTTTTTACTTCAGAAATTATTACTGATCTGATTTCCTCTATACCTGTCTGCAGTTGTTTCTTTACTTTTAACATTGTTATTTCAGAGATTTCAGGCATGTAATTTCTGATTTTTTCTATGCTATTCTGTTGTCTCCTGTATTTGCTCCGGGTTGGCTCAGAGGCCTAAGAATGCATTTTGCTCTTTCTCTTTGTCATTTTGTATAGCATTGTCTTTTGGCTTTTGGTATAGAGCTTTGATAGAGTTATTACTGTAGTACCAGGTCCAGATCTACCAAGTTCAGACTTGTCCAGGTGGGTGTGGCTTGGGTCTGGCTGCTGTGTTCCACTTCTTCCTACTGCAGCCCTTGGAGCTGAACCCTCTGTGCTGCTCTGGCAACATGTTCTGCTCCTGGATTAACTTGATGGGTCTTGCCTCTAGCCTCTCTGCAGGGAGTTCTGCTGCAGGGTTCCACACCAGGCCTGTCTAATGGAGGAAGTTCTACTCACATGCCAGGCCTGGGCTCTGGGCCGAATGAAGATTTGGCGGGCCCCTGATAGACCCACTTATACACTGGGCCTGGGTCAAATGAGGACCCAGCAGGCCCCGGGCAGTTTCACTCACATGCCAGACCAGGGCGCTGGGTCAAATTGGGTATTCACTTTTGAAATACGCGTTCAGAAGTGAGTGTAGGATAGGTGTGAGTCAGCTATTGCTCACCCTACTGGCTGTGGGGTGTTCCCAGGCCAGAATACTTAATTGTTAAAATGCTGCTTACTTCAAAAATGCCATGCAAAATGGCTCACAGCAGGCTGGTGATATGGGGGGTAAAACGGTTCACCTAGGCAAGAATGAGGGTATGAAGGGCTGTTTTTTTTTCTTTTCTTTTTAGACAAGGTCTCACTATATAGTGCAGGCTGGCCTTCAACTCACTGTACAACCCATGCTGGCCTCACAGATCCTTCTGCCTCAGCCTCCTAAGCATGAGTGCTGGGATCAAGGCAGGGCCCACCACACCACCAGCGGGGGAATTTCTAAAAGAGGAACTAATGCCAGCAGGGTGAGACACTGGAGAATTTCCTAAGGGCTTGAGGGTGTGGGGCAAGTGTCTAGGCAGGAAGTGTGGCTGTGTCAAGAATTTTTTCCCAGTCATATGGCTTCTTATAGATTTTTCTGGAGTACCTAGATTGTGTCTTAGATTGTATGTTTAAAATTATCATTGACAAGACCATCACAAAAGTCTTTTAGCTTTAGGTGACTGTGCACATTAGCTTTTAGAAAAGATGGTTTGAGTTCACTGGGAGGAATGATGGATTTTACATCAAAGGTTTGTTTTTATCATGTGGTTTTCAGTGTTACTGTGCTGTCTTGTGACTGCTCAGTATGTACTGGTCAGGATTGTGTTCAAGGGAAAGTTTGTTATTAAGGGTTTTAACCCCTTTTTGCCATTTAATCCCAGCACTTTGGGAGGCTGAGTCAGAACTACTAGTTCAAGCCCAGCTCAAGCAACTTAGTGACTTAGTGAGACCCTGTCTTAAAAAATAAAAATGACTGAGGAGGGATGTATGCAATTTAAAGGCTGTGGATTTAATCCTCAAAACCTGAAAAAAAAAAAAAAAAAAAAAAGCTTTGGGAGGGGGCAACCTTCTGGTGCCCTCATGATGGCTCCCAGTAGAGTATCAGCTGGCACCAAGTCCCTGCAATGGAGCGAAAGCCCAGGTCCCTGCTTTCAGAGCTGTCCAAGCAGTTAAGCTCATTTGTGGCGGCCTGGTGCTGCTCCTTTCACTCTGTTCTTCTCTCCTTCCTGTTCTTCTTGCTCATCCTCTTCTCATTTTAAAAAGCCATCAATATCTTGATTATTTGCAAAATTTTCTTTAAAAATATTTATTTTTATTTTATTTTATTTTATTTTATCTTTTTGGCAGAACCAGGGATTGAACTCAGGCCCTTGCGTTTGCCAGGGAAGTGCTTATTCCACTGAGTCATCTCTCTGGCCCAAAGCATCGCTTTTTAATTTTTTGTTTGTTTGTTGTTGTTGTTGTTGTTTTTTAGGTGGAACCAGGGATTGAACTCAGGCCCTTGCACTTGCCAGGCAAGCACTTATTCCACTGAGCCATCTCCCTGGCCCTAAAAATTGAATAGATATGCAAAGTAAATAAAATGAGTCTGATTCTCAAGTACCGAGATCTCTGCAAAACCAAGTATTACATCCCCTTAATTCCAGTATCACATACTGTAGGTCACTGATGGCAAGTCTCTCAGAGCTTTCACTGATAGCACACACCCAGCTTAGATACCTCTGCTGCCACTGCTCTAGATCCAGCCAATCTGCAAAGCCCCACCTATGAGAGCCTGAGGCTTGGGCGGAAGACATCAGGTCATAACCTGGCCTGTTGTTGCTCAGTGGATGCTGTTTTGCCTGTTTTTTTTCTGAGGCTACTCAGTGAAGTTCTTTTAAAGTTCTGTTCTGTTGCTGAATTTTTGTGGAACTGTCTTTCTTCCTACTATTGAATTTTCTCAACTTTCTTGATCCATTAGTATTGGGCCATATTTATGAACAACAACAAAAAAGAGACTCATTGAAACTGCTGACTGCCTGGTTGTTCCTGTGATTGTGCAGGACTCTTTCTCTAATTGGATGTTCCTTGATGGGAGTCCAGTTGTGTGTTTTGTGTAAAAGCCAAGTATGCTGATTGCTGGGCTTCACCTTAGATGCTGTGTGGCTAAAGTTGTGGGTAAAAACCGTGCCCCTTCTGCTTGCTAACGTAGGGTGGGCCTCATTATGACTGCTGAGATTTTGGTGATTTCTTTTTTAGCAAAGTGGTGTCTTGGTTACTTTTTCTTGTTGCTAAGATAAAATATCTAATACCCAAAGTTAAAGGAGGAACAGTTTCTTTGGCTCACATAGTTTGTAAAGGTTTCATTTCATAGTTGGCTGGCTCCAAGGTGGGGTGGCATGGGTGAGGGGCATCGCAGAGGAGAAACCGTTCGTGGCAGGCAAAAGACAGCAAAAGCAGCAAGCAACAAGTAACAAGCCTTTCTGGCCTTTACATCTTATTTAGGCTACCCGCCTCTTGGGTGAGTAGCATTCACACTCCTAACCTAACATCACAGACCCCAGATCCAGCCACTTCCAAAATTCCCTAGCTGTGTGACTCATATGACTTTGGAGGGATATCTAGACACAGCTGGAACAGTGACCATTCCTTTCTTTTGCTTTCCCGTCTGTTGGAGACAGAGTGGCCTCCCGGAGGTCTCCACACCTGTAGAAGCTGTACTGTGGGTGTCGGAGAAAGTCTGCTGGCTTCATTGTCCCGTGGATTAATGATTTGATTCTTGTTGCTGAAGCCCTTTGCCTGGAACATTGCAGGGCCGCCTTGGGAAGATCACTCTCCTCTGATAGGTTGGGCTAGGATTTTCTCTACTGTTTTTCCAGCCGGATCCTGTCTGCTTTCTACCTTTAGGATTTGCTTAAACTTTTGGTCTATTTTGGCTCCTTTTACTTTTTTTCTAGCCTGGTTATCACTTCATTCTTCTTAAAATATCTTTTTTGTCCTTCCAAGGGAAGGGTAAGTGGGGATAGCTATGTTGTGTGTGTGGCCAGTACGCCATCTGAAATTCTGCACTTATCTTTGTGCATTGAGCTATTTCCTATGTGTGCAGAAACAAACTTTCTGAGGAATCTTTCACTTTGGAAAATCTTCACTTGTGGCCTGGACTCAAGACTGTACAGTAAACAATGATGACCAGACCTTTTGTGCTGAATACATAAAGGATCTGGTTTGAATATGGTAAATGGTACAGCACCAGGCTCAGCTACAAGTCCTATTACTTGGCCTGGGTCTCTGGAGTCCCAGAGTCCTTTACCCTGGGTCTCATGTGACACAAAACTTGGTCACATGCCTTGGCTCTCTGGACCTTGGCATAAGACTCTGATCCAACAGCCATTCCTTCAGTCCTTGCCAAGAGCTCCAATGTTTGACTCCCAGAGACAGCTCTAGTTTGGGTTTTAGCTGCCAAATGGAATTGTGATTGAAAGTCAGCTATGGCCTAAGTTTGCTTTTTATTTTCTTAGACATGAGTTAAAAAGAATAGGATTGATTCCTAACTCATCTGGAACTTTTTTCCTTTTGGAAAACTGTTTCGCTCTGGTAATTTGTTCTCTTAAAGCTAGCGTCAGAAAGAATAGAAAAGTTAAACTTTTCTTGGTGGGACTGTGAAGCCATGCACTGAGTTCCCCGGTGCCAAGGATCATAAAGGGAATGACATGTCTGTGGAGAATGCACATTTGGCAGTGAGCCTCTCTCTCTCTCCCACCTCTCACTGGGCTGAATCCCTTGAGACCCCCTGCATAGATCAAAGCACTTGGCAGGACCTTTTGCCTTTCCGCTCCCCCTCAGTGAAACTTTGGACTGAATCTGATTCTTTTAGGTATTTAGCAGAGGTGCCAGACAGAAGCCTGGGAAGTTGCCAGCAGGCATATGGGGAGCTAGCAACATGTGGCCCCACGGGGAACCTATCTGCTCCCCCAAGCCTGGAATTTTATTACCTTTTATGCAGACTGGTGTGGTTAATGCCCCTCTTTCTCCTCACACAGAAGGCCTGACCATCCCTCTTTTCCATACCTGGACACTGTCCCATGGAATATGTGACCCATCGGCCAGCTGGATGAAGTAACTCTTTCCAGGGCTGCTGCCTGCTTTCTTTTCAGATGTGCAGGGGCGGGAGCGAGGATCTGTGTTCTGGACCAATGTGGTGTGTGTGGGTGGGGACTTTGGCAGCTGGGTGGGCTTAGGTGTGTGTGCCAGAGGAAAACATCTTTCCCCATCTTCCCACTGGCAGGAGAGGGCCTCTTCATAAAACTGCCCTGTAGTAGTCATAACCTTTGGGAAAATACCCGTAAATAGCAACTCTTACCATAAGGAGAACAGAATTAAGCCTAGAAAAAATATCACACATGTGTAACTCTGCAGAGAGCAGTGTGGGACTCCTGGAATGGATGCATTTTGTTGGTTTGCTGGCAAGGCCTGTTAACAGTGTGTTCTTTAACTCCAGAAATGTCTCAGAGAGGCTCAAAGCTGTGTTTGCTTCAGCTCCCTCAGAAACTGATTGGATGCCTGTTTTCCCAATTCAGTGTATTCAAATTGGGCAAGGGAAAGGCCTGGTGTTTTCTGATTAAAGCATTATTTTGCAACTGGTAGCCCAGCACGGCTGTCCTTGTCTCATTACCCAGGGCAAGTGTAATATTCAGTATTCATTGAGATCTTGGGGTACCAGAGAGTGTTGGCTGCTGTGTGTACAAATGTCCTCCCTTGTTTCTGTTTTTATCTTTTTTTTTCTGTTTTTATCTTATGTTCTTTGTTTTTCTCCTTGTTCAGCAAATTCATGTAGGAAGTGTGCCTGCTTGTGCCAGGTGTTATTGCTCCTTAAAACCTTTTAAGAAATTCTCCTAAGGGGCTGGAGAATATCTCAGGGTATAAGCACCTACCTAGAAAACACAAGGTACTGAGTTCAATGTTGTTGCCCCACATGTGTGCTGGCCCAGAACCCTCAGTGCACCTGGGCGATGGTAGCGCATACCTGTAATTCCAGCACTTTGTTGGTTGAGACAGGATAGCTGCAGACTGGTGTGGGGGACAGCCAAAAGTGAGCTTAGTTAGGCTGGCCTAAACGGCATAGTAAGACCCTGTCTCAAAAAGGAGAGAGAGAGAGAGAGAGAGAGAAAGAGAGAGAGAGAGATCCTTCTAAGTACTTTGGTGTACTGCTCCATGTAGATTGAGATGTGGAACTCAGTGATGAATTCTGCTGAGTTGTGGAATAGAGCATTTTAGAACTACACAGATACTGTTGAGTTTGTAGTAGTGATAATAACTACCATCTCTTGAGCATTTAACATGTCTGCGCCACTGTGCCTTCCAAATATGATTCTATTTAATGCTTATAAGCTACCTATTAGGTAGTTACTGTCAAGGAGAGTCAAGGTGGTAACTCAGGTCTACTAGTTGACTCTACCATACTCTCTTAAACCACTGTGTCTACTGTAGTGTTTAGGGTACTCACTCAGTATGTGATGGGTTAATTCTAGGTCTGCCACATACCTATGGTTTACTGCGTTGTACCATGATCAAAGCTTTCCAAGCTAGCTCAAAATGGAAATAATACTTATGAGAAGCTGATCAAGAAATGTAATGGAGTCAGGAAATGGTATGGTGTCCAAGGCCCTTGGGGGTGAATCAGTACTGATGGCATCATGTTCAGATGATGCACAGAGATGGCTCGTGTGAGCTGCCTTTTCACTCTGAGATAGCAGCAGTGGGAAAGGAGAGGGGAGTCTCATTGTCTTGACTAGAGTTGCTCGTGTTGCTTATGAATAATGTTATGGGTCGTAAAAGTATCCTTATTTTATGAATAACTAGAGAAACAACTTATTATAAAGAAAAACTTTTGAATTTTGGAGACAGTATTGGAGGGAATTATAAATAGTGCTGAGAAGTTAAAGATCTGATGCAGACTCCTGGGGCACCAGCATGGCTTTATTGCTTATTAGCTGTGTGACTGTGAGCAGGTCCCTAACCTCTCTTTCTTTCTTCATCTATAAAGTGTGGATGGTAATACACCTGCCTCATGGGGTTGTGTCAGGATTAAATCAGATCACACTTGTGACCCTTAGAATAGCCTTTGGAACATAGGAAATACTCAGGATACTTAGTAAATTTTGTTTTTTCGCATGTTAACAATTATTTCTGAGCTGCTTCTGTAACTGTTAGCATAACAGTTGTTCATTGCCATTTCCCTTTTGGAACTCTTGTCCCGAATGCTTACAGCTGATTCTATTTCTGATAGTGTTTCCTTAATCTGCTGTTTCCTTAATCTAGAATCCATAATAACTTCCTGCTTCCTACCATGTTTAATTGAAACTCCTTTGGCAGATGATTAGATCCCTTTGTCCATGAGCTCCCTCTTCCTAGTTGTCTAGCACCCCCTTTGATTATTTCCCAGTTCAGTTCAGGTTCATGAATCAATCCATCTTCCTTTGTTGGGATTTTGTGGGCCCTCCATAGCCTTCTTTCTTCCCTACCACAGGCCCGGGAGCTTTCAGTACACACTTCTTCCTGGGCACTTTCCCACAGTGGTTCCAGCTTAGGGTCCTCTTGGCAGCCTAACATCTTACATTCAAATAATGGAAGCTTTATACTCTTCTAGGTTATATACATTGCTGTTCTTCTACCTAAATATTAAACTGTTGGGAGATGCAACTGCTAAATGTCACTTTCTATGAGGACCTCATAGGACTTGTTCTAGGAGGACAGATTTCTCCATCACTATATCCCCTGGTGTCTTGTGCAGTGTCCAGTAACACCCATATTTAGTATATAAAGTTTCTTTTTATTGCAGAAATCTTTAAATGATTTCATTCAGTTTTTACACATAGTTGCTTAGTAAGTACTCTTAGGTGAGTCAACCAAATACTCATTTAATTTCGCAGAGAAAGCATTGGGACCCATTAAGGGGTTGCACATTCTCTAAATAATTCAACAAAAGCCTACATTTATGAATAGTGGTAGTGTTTTTTTAAATTTTCATTTAAATTTTCACCTTATGGAAGCAGCAAATTTTTATATTTTTAAGTAGCTCTTGTTTCTTGACATGTAATTATTTAATTTCATGTTTATAAATCTTTATAGCAGTCTAGGCTGTATTTATTATGTGAGATGCTGTGTAAATCTATTTTCTCCCATTGTAATTGAATACCCCTAGTGCTTAAGTAGGTTGTTATGTGGCCAATTGAATATTTGGGTACCCAGAGGAAAACTTTTCCTAGAATTTTAGTTACCCACATTATTTCTCAAAATGATTGAGAACTTTGTTCTTTTATTATAAATTAGAATTGCTTTTCATTTCTACCCTTTTATTCTTTCTGTTTACTTACTAGCCCAACCAGATTTCCCTGGAAGAGAACATCCTGGTCTCCCGTTACATTAACAACCCCCTGCTCATAGATGGTGAGTTGTGATTAGACTCTTGACTACATTAGGCTAGATCTTGCTTTAGTGTTTTTTAAGCTAGGATGAAATCCTTGGCATCTTTGACTTCAGAGATGAGGCAGGCTAGTTCCTTAACTACCATCGGGGATTATTTTGAAGATGAAATAAGATAGTGTAAGAGAAAGTACTGCCAGGCATGGTAGCACACATCTATAATCCTAGTATGCTGGGAAGCTGCTAGGCAGGAAGATCAATTCAAGTTTAGTCTAGTTACTTTAACAAATTAGTAGGACTCTCAAAATATAGAGCTTAACTCAGTACAAAGGCCCTTGGTTTAGTTCCTAGTAGTAAAATGCTTTATAGGCTATAAAGCCATCAATACTGTATAAAAATAGTATATATAAGCTGGGCATGGTCATGTGTGCTTATAATCCCAGCACTCTGGAGGCTGAAGCAGGGGGATCGTTGTGAGTTGGAGACCAGTCTGGACTACAAAGTGAGCTTGAAGCCAGCCTGAACTATACAGTGAGACTCTGTCTCAAAACAAACAACAAAAACATATATGGTTTTTATTTACCCATGAAAAGATTGTGTATGTGCTTATTATGAAGAAAAATGTTCTTTCTTTCATAGTTTAGATTCTCTTAATCATTGTCAAAAGAGCTGTTTTACCTGTGAATTCAAACTTTTTCAGATTTCAAGTTTGATGTGCGCCTCTATGTGCTTGTGACTTCCTATGATCCACTTGTCATCTATCTCTATGAAGAAGGATTAGCTAGGTAAGGCACTTTTCTTTTGAGTGGCAACTTCACTAGAGTATATTAGAGTGGATCTGTGAAAGAGTGTCCTAAGATTGGGCTGTTTCTTTCAGGAAACAAAGTATACCCAGGGGGGCTTCTGATGGCAGAAGGCAGTCTCTTTTTTTATTTTTGGAGGAATCAGGGATTGAACTCAAGCCCTTGGACTTGCCAAGGAAGAACTCATTCTACTGAGCCATCTCCCTGGTCCCAAAAGGCAGTCTTATTGCTGAGCAGTCTTCCTTTCACACCAGCACAAAGTGTGTGCCCATGCCCCTACCATGCCCAGCTGTGATCTAGATCACTGGTTATTTTCACTCAGTGACAATATTAGGAAGACTGAG
Source organism: Ctenomys sociabilis (assembly GCA_004027165.1). NCBI lineage: Eukaryota > Metazoa > Chordata > Mammalia > Rodentia > Ctenomyidae > Ctenomys > Ctenomys sociabilis. Next base: position 74,328 of record PVKA01002803.1, read on the forward strand.
GGTATTAAGATAATTTACCAGCAAACTACCCAGTTGGGCCCCCCTCCTGTCCCTCTCTCGGACAGGAGCTTTCTTACCTTCAGTAAATCTATTCTGCTCATAAAAAAAAAAGATAATGTACCGTAGTTGTTCACAGAGGATCTTGACAGAAAAATCAAACACAATTTTACCTGTCACAAACCAGACATTTATTTTACTTTTTTTTTTTTGTATTTTTAGGGAAGGGTCTATAGGGTGGGTGTTCAGGGTCTCACTGTTAGATTGAGCTCAGGGTCTATAGGGTGGGTGTTCAGGGCCTCACTGTTAGGTTGAGCTCAGAGTGATCCCCCTGTTTACAGCCTCCCAAGAGCTGGGATTAGAGGCGTGCATCACCACACTCAGTCTCAGTTGCTCAGCTTGCTCTGGGCTGGCTCCCCAGGCCCAGTGATCGAAACCCCAGCCCCTGCACCTGCTAGCAGGTGCTTTAATCTGCTGAACTATTTGGCCTGGCCAGCCCTTGTTTTACTCTTTACAGCAGTCTTACACTTGTATTTTTGTAGCTGAGGAAACTGAGACCTAGGCCAGGGAGCTTCACATTCTGGCTTTCTGAGATGACCCAGCTGGGTTTGGCTGTGATTTGATCACTGAGCTATTCATGCTCTTACATTTAGGACTTCCATTTCTTTGTCCCCCTTACTGTGCAGTGGTCATGTATACATAAGTATTCTTGAGGTAAAGTGATTTGTAGGTGTTAAGATGATACAATTTGCAAAATTAAATTCAAGTTATAATAATATGAAGTTTTGTTTCCCATGCTTATAGAATTTTACAGACCATAGTGTTTCTGTAAAACCTTTAAATTTTTTAAAAATAAGTATGTAACTTTGCTATGGTTGGTTTTCCTTTCACACATGTTTTCTCCCTCCCTTTTTCCTTCCTGTCTGCCCTGAAGTTATTGTGTGCAGTGTACGCGTTTTGTAAAGCATAGCAATTTAGGTGATTCACACCTGTCAGCAGTCACAGGCTGAAAAGCATATTCTGTGCATATTTATTTATTAGAAAATGTACTTTGGGGGGCCGGGGAGATGGCTCAGTTGAATAAGTGCTTGCCTGGCAAGTGCAGGGGCCTGAGTTCAATCTCTGGTTCCACCAAAGAAAGAAAAAAGAAAATGTACCTTGGGCCGGCCAGATAGCTCAGCGGATTAGAGTACCTGCCCCAGGGGTGCGCTGAGACAGCAATTGAGACAGGTCAGGTGTGGTGGTGCATGCCTGTGATCCCAGCTCTTGGGAGGCTGTAAACAGGCAGATCACTACTAGTCTGGTCTAGTAGTGAGACCCTGAACACCCTGTAGACCTTTCTCTAAATAAATAAAAATTAAAAAAAAAAAAGAAAAGAAAATGTACTTTGAATATAGGAAATACCGTGGGTAAAGGACTGCCTTTGGTTCGTACAGGTGGTGAAGAAAATAGATGCAATCTCTGTCTGTGAAGAACTTAATTTTAATATCCTCATTTATGTATAAGAGCTTTAATATATGTTACTATATTCTGATTACCATTATTTTTTAGGATTGTTTTCAGTACTAGAGATTAGAACTACATTCCAGGCCATTTTAGTATTTATTTTGAGACAAGTTATCTAAGTTGCCCAAACTGGTCTGAAACTTGTGATCTTTCTATGCCAGCCTCCCAGAGTGTTGGGATGACAGGTATACACCACCACACCTGACCTGAGTGATATTTTAATTATTTTTTCATGCTGCTTTTCTTTGGTGTATCCTGTGACAGGAATCCAGAGTGAGCAAAGAAACCTACAGGTTCTAGCTGGTTGAACCATGTCTTGTCTTCACCGCTAGGTGGCAGTGATAGCGTTTATAAGGCCCATCAGATTCCTAAGAACCTTGAGTTTGGGCGCTGGGAACAGTGAAGGCTGCTGAGGCTTCATAGTTCCGGCCTGTGTTCCTTGAAAATGGAAAAGGGGGAATGACACCGTTTTTGAGTTGTTGGCGAAGGCTGGGAGCAGGCACGTAAGCATGAGGTCTCCACGGGAAAGTTTTCTGCAGCGTTTGTCGACAGTGAGCTCACATACTTGGAAGCAAAGCTAGATAAGACTGTACATAAAAGCATACTTCCTATATTGTCTAGAACAAAAAGAAGGCAAACTATACCCTAATTTCTGCCCGAGGATATAAGGGCTGAAGATGAAGGTTTTGTAATTGGAGATTTCTGATCTTTTCTATTATGAGCTTCCCCATTTTTTTTCTTCCACTCATCCTGCTTCCTTTGTCCTGCTTGAGAATTGACCATATCTTTCCATAAGCTGAACTTCTGATACAGAGCAAAGATGTCAGGGTGATTCATGTGTACTATTTCTTGAGAATACCAGTATGTTTTGCATAATATTCCAAGCATATGTTATCCACTCATGGATAAAATTTGGCATAATTTAAAGACCTGTGTGGTTTACTGCACAAAATGGGAGTAATACTAACACTGATTAGAGCTTTATTGTAGATATACCAGTGCTTTGACTGCTGCTTGTACTCATTGAATGGAGGAACTCTTCTCTTGCTTCTGGCAAGAACTGAAATGCAATATTTTACCATTGGATGCTTGTGTCACAATCACTAGAAAAGAGCACATAAATACTCCAACCACATTGAGCCAAAAAATACATGGATTTTTGGGACTTTGGCTAGGTTTACCTGAAAGTAGAGGTGAATATAAAGCTTTCCCAAAGGATGGTACATAGAATAGGACAAGCTGTTTGCCAGAGTCCTGCAGGGGTGCCTTGTTCCATGCAGTCTTTCAGATGTACCCAAGTTCCTCATCCTTCTTTGCTCACTGTGTGTCTTGGCACACACCTGCTTTTTAATCCTCTGAGTGTGCTTGACTGTCATTATGTTCAACAATAGTTCATAGCTCTTTCAGTTCTACAGCTTCTAGTAATCTTAGGTCACGTGTGTTTTATGTAGACATAACTGAAGATAATCATTCTGAACTGAGATCACTAGTCATTTTACTTTGAGGATTAAACAAGGAAAACCATCATCTTTTCTAAAGAGATAAAACGGGAGGCAAAAATAATTGTTTCTTTCTTTAGAAAGGAAGGTTCCTACATCATCATTTCTATGTGGGGCCTTGTTGTAGATAACAGCAAGTTCATGAGACAGTTTTGTGAAATAAGTTATTCTGTATAAATTTTTTACTTTTGTAAACTCACTAAAGAAAAAGTGAGTTTATAGATTAGTGTTTTGTAAATTCACTAAAGAAAAAGAAACTCTTTATATATTATAGTTGCTCTCATTTTAGTCACATGGGAGGTAGGAAGACTCTTCTTATATGTATATAAAATGTTGAGGTCTTTTTCAAATGCAGTCATTTTCCTGGTATTTGCATCCTCTGTCTGTGGTTCAGGTAGTCCTCCAAGGGGTCACCCTAAGTCAGAGCTTCCAAGTAGTATAAGGGAAATAAGTGTAATTCCCAACCTGCTAGATCTCAGATATGCTGAGTTTGTATCCCCCAGAATCAAAGAATGAATTCTAAGGAACAGTGAAGGTTAACAATAGGAAATGTTTTTTGAAAGAGATAGCTCCTGAGAGATAGATAGCTCCTGAGAGATAGAGGGGGCCTAAAATAAAAGGTGCCAGCAAGCCCACTTTTCATGGGAAGTTTTATGGAGCAAAATCACAAGGTGGGTAGAGAATCATGGAATGAGTACATCTTGGGTCAAAAGCTATGATCAACCAATAAGATCACAAGTATATCCATTTAGGTAATATTGGTCCAATAAGGAAGCAGTTCATATAGTAAATATACATGAAGAACAAGACCTTTTAGGAAGGCGTGGGTCAGGAGAACTGGTATCCACTTTGGTGACTGATGTTTATCTAGACTTCATTGGGCCTGGTGATACCAGTTATAGTATAACCTTCACATTATTGCTTATCTCTTGGAGAGGTGTGTAGGTCTGGTCATTTTCTTTATGGTGAGGCCTGGCCTTTGGCAGATGCACCTCCAGCCAGCGCTGTGTTATGTTCTCAGCTACTGCACTGACTTCTTCCAGAGCCTAACCTGCCTGGCTGCTTATATTTGTACCTCACTTAGTTGTCAATAATATAAGCATGTTGCTCTTTAGCACCAGCAGGGGACACTCAGTTTCCAGAGAGGGCTTCTTCTAAACATGGTGGAGATTCATTTTTCCTGTCAGAAGTGGAATCCAAAAAGACTTGGTCTTGGATTTTACAGCTGTAAGTGGATCCAATATGGGGTTTAAATTGTTGGACAAAAACCTTTTGTAGAGACAAAGCTAATAGTCAAATTTGCACCGAAATAGGAAAAATAAAAAGTTTTAAAAATTAAAACAAAATTGAATTTAAAACCACATGCACTCAGCAATAGATAGCACTAATGCTTTGGGGACAGGAAAGTGCCCATGTGGGGAACTGAGTGTTCCACCCATGCAGGAGGTGGGAGGTGGGGGACTTGGGAAGGCCCAGATGTGTCTGACTTCTCTGTGCCTCACCACATGATTCAGCTGGAATTCAAAAAGGACCCCAAACCATTTGTAATGCCATTCCCTCTTTCCTCACCCCAGTTCCTTCTTCAGTAGCCTTCCTTGCTAATTAACACTGGCTCCGCAGGGATATTTACCTTTTCTCTGCTGGATTCCTGTGGTTTTAAAGGAATTCAGGTACTTGCTGGTTGCCAAGGAATTCTGATTACCTCACAGGCTGCACACTGTCCAGAATCTGCTACAGCAGCAGGTGGGGTGAAGAGACACTAAAAAGGGGGAGAAACCCACCCCAGCACTCATTGTCACCCTTCCTGGCGGGCCCAGGCTGTTTGTGAAGTTTGAGTCATTTCTGGCTCTGAAGACCGGGGATCAGGCTGGTAATCCCCTCCCAGACGCGCGGCCGTGTGCTGCCGAGTCACTGCCGTATTTTGGCAGTCTCCAGACTGCAGCTGGTTGACAGCAGATCAGAGAGGACTTGGGCCTCTTGTTCTCTTCCATAAGATTTTTCTGGGTCAGTCCACGATGAAATCCAGTGGCTCCTGGCAAGGCTGCCTGAGGTGCCCTCTCTTCAGGGTCCAGGTCTCTGTGGCTCAGTCTACCTACACCTGCTGAAAGCTGACTCACTCATGTGCCACAGCTGACTCTTCAGGGTTGACTTCATCTTTCCTTTGTACATTTGAAGGGAATATAGAAAATAAAGCCACTAACCAGAAGGCTTAACTGTCCTGTCCTACATCTAAACTTTAAGATTGACCACAAGAATATACGGTGTCAGATTCTTAGAAGAACACAGTAGCTTTTGAATAAGAAAAGAGAGTTTATAAGAAGCTAGCACTCTCTTACTTTCCTGCTGTGGTAAAGAGTTTGGAACATAAATCTCAGGTTTGTTTTCATTTCATTTAACCTAACTCCAAGTACTCCTTACGTTATAATGGGGTTTTATCCTGGTAAACCTGTAGTAAGCTACAAATGCAATCAGTACAACTAAGCTAAACACCCTAGCTTCACAGCAAGGTCTACTAGTGTCAGATTTTTACCCTGTGCTTATTGAACTGCTGCATGCCTGCCAGCATGAGAGAGTTCATTGTGCATATTGCTAGTCTGCAGAAAAGTCAGAACTCAAAATTTGAAGTATTGTTTCTATTGGATGTGTATCACTTTCACATCATAAAGTGGCAGCGTTGTGAGGGTAGCAATCAGAGGTTGGAAACCATCTGTATATGCCTAACATTGAAATCCTTTCTATACACACACTTGAATATTAGATTATAACATTGTTTTGATCCCAAGTAAGAAAAAAAAGTAGCATTTGATTTAAGAAGTTGGTCAGAATAAAGACAATTACATTTGTTTTCAGAGTGGGAAAAAGCATATAATTTGTATTTATCAGTGGGCTGTGAAGTAGAATCCAGAGTTTTAGATTTAACCAAGAAGGTAAGATAGGTGCTCGTGCACGTGCATACACCCATGTATCTAAACACACACACAGTTCTTGGCTTAAAGGTTAAGGCTGTGAAATTCTATTGTGAAAGCTTTCCTAAATTTTCACCTCATTCAGAGAGAGGTCCAAGACTGGATTCGTGATGTGGATTTCAGTCTGTGTTAGGATAAGTATTTATAGACCTTTGGTGGATTGACAACTGGTGGGCAACTTGTAATCCCCAGCTGGAGTGAATCTGCACGGTGCTGGGCGTGGAGGCCACCTGAGGATTGCTGCCAACAAAATGAAAAGGAGATCTGGGCAGGAAAAAGAGGGGCTGTGGGCTCTCCTCGAGGAGCTTGTCAGGGTGGCTTTCCTGATGAGAACTCGGCTGTTCTTGTCATCAGAGGAGCTCGGGACCTTGTTGTCACTGAGGATGGTTGGGGTTCACTTTAGGAGAGCTTTGAGCAACGCTTCCTTTTTCTGGAGGGGAAGATGGTGCACTGCACAGTCTCCTGGAGAAGCTTTTCCTGCTGACTTTCCTGATAAGACCTCTGCTGTTGTCATTGTTAGAAGAGTTTAGGACTTTACTGTCACTGAGGATGGCTGTGGTACTTTGCTGGGGAACTCATGGCTCCAGTGAAGATCCCTCAGCCTGCTAGCAGATACTTTATCCTGCTGGCCCAGACTTGCTAGTTTCCACCACTGACCTTTGGGTCTTTCCAGCCCAGATCCATGAAGTGGACCTGCATGAGAATTGTCGTGGGCCATAGGCCTCCAGTTGGACTTATGGGAGGTGTTTTTATGAGCTCTAGGTTTTCAGCTGGACTCATGCAAGATTTCAGAATCTAGGCCTCAGTTGGATTCTTTGGTCTTTAGTGTGTGGACAGATTTCCTGTACTCTTTTGTACTTGACTCACTGGATGAGCACTATAAAATAGTCCTATCTATTAGGTGTCCCATATTAAATTGTTTTTCTGCAAACAACAGGTGCCTAGTGAAGAGTTATCTTTTAGGTTGTTGTTAATAAACTGTGTTGAAGCTGGGCTCAGTGGCATTACACGTCTGGAATCCCAGCTACTTCAAAGGCTGAGGGCAGGAGGATTTCTAAATTTCAGCCCAACATGAGCAATGGAGATCCTGTGTCATAGTAAAAAGAGTGTGGCAGGGGATCCCCAGAACAACCACAAAATATTGTGTTGAGCCTACAGATGAAGTTCTAATTTAAAGTTTACAAACCTAAGTGCCCACAAGGGCATTCCCAGAGGATAGTTGGCCAGGTGGAGGCCCAGGAGTAGGGGACATCTGACTCACTTAATGGCACTTGGTATCATGTTAATGCCAGCAGCCCACACCTACTAGAATTGCCAGATCTAGTGGTTTTTAAAGGGAAGCTAGATACCTAGATGTTTACTGTTGAACTTTTTCAGACAATTTTGAGCTAGTAGAAAAGCTACAAATACAGTGTAAAGACCTGCCTTTTACCCTATATCTACAGACCTCATTTCAGTTTTGCTAGTTGTCCAGATAATGCTCTTCATAACAAAAGGACCTGTGGAAGAGCTCAGGGCAGGGTGGTTGTCACCTCTCTTCAGGCTCCTTCAGTCTGGAGCATTTCCTCCGCCTTTCGGTTGCTTTCACAACCTCAGCACTTTTAAGAATTACAGCCAGTCATTTTGTACATTTTGCCCTCAATTTGGGTTTTTATATTTTCTCATGATTAAATCTAGGTTTATGTATTTGAGACAAGAATACCACAGAAGTGACAGTAGTTCTGATTGTATTGTATCTGATAACCTGTGGGAACTATTTAGTGGCATAGGACTCCTTGATTAAGGTGGTTTCTACAGAACTCCTCTGTAAAATCATTTTGTCTTTCCTTTTGGTTTTATACAAAGATACCTACATACATATATTATTCTTTATCCTATATTAACCCAAAAACTTTAATATCTATGGAATTTGCCTAAAGTACTGCAAAAAATGTTTGGCAAATGATCATTTTTTTCTTCCTGCTGTTTCCTTTATTTATTTTGGAGTTTTACTTCAAGGAATAGCTTTTTCTTATCTTTTCATTTATTGTACTAATGAAGACTCAAGGATTCTATTTCATTTAATGGGTTTCTTTGTTATGATTTATTTTGGTATTTTAATTGTCCTAAATTTAGCCAAAGAGAGGCCATCAATCTGGCTTTGTGGGTTTTTCTTTTGGGGACAATTCAAAAACGGTCTCAACCAGTTCAGGCTGGTTTTGAACATTGAACTTACTATGTAGCCCAGGCTGGCCTTGATCTCGAGGCAGTCCTCCTTCCTCAGCCTTCCAAATGCAGGGATTATATGGGTGTGCCATCATGCCCAGCTTTTGTGTCTTTTTGACATGTCCTATCGTGCTTTGAGCACAAAGTGATTGAGGTCATCTTGTTCTTTTCTCTTACCTGGCCGTGCAGTAAGTCATATATCTAGGGAGCATTGGTTACTTTGTCATGAAAAATAGTATTTAGTAATCAAGGTTTGGATGCCTGGTAGCTCATTGCTCTGCATAAGCTGGGAAATGTGCATGCATAGACACTTATATCTGTGTTTCTGTGCTTATCTCTGCATTGAAAAATAGAGCATATTAGTACTTCCAACTCCAGTTCAAAACTACATTCTAGCCTTTTGTCTTTCCGTATTTTAAACTGTTTACTCCAGTAGTGAGTAATCTGTCTTCCATTATCTTCAACATTTTTATTTACCACCCTCTACTCAGATGCCCACCTTGTGTGGACTCACCCTGCTTAACAGCCTGTAGCACTGCCTCAGAGCTCCCTTCCCACTTCCTCCACCATCTTCCAAGCTTCATGGGACTGTACTGCCACTTTGCTACAGGAAGCAGTGTGGGCCAAGTATTTCAAATTTTAAAAAGAAAAAAAAACACAACAGAAGACCTTTATTGTACATTAATCAGGTAATCAGAACTTAATTAGTAGACTGGATGTAAGACCCCTGGTCTAGACAATAAAGAGAATGGTGATCAGAGAATAAATATCATCTGTTTAATATGGGTTTTCATGGGAGCTGAATGATCTAACTGGGTTAGGAAGAAAGATGAAGACATATTCTTCCCTCTCTCCTCCGTGGTCTTTTGCATAGTCCATTGGGCAAAGAACAGAGTGCAGTGCTTTTGCCCCAGGAGAACTTTTCCATTAATTTAAAAGGTTTTGTTTTTCAGTTTTTTCTCCCTATTTCTTTCTGCTTACTGCTTATTAGTCCCTTCATTTTTTTTTTTTTTTTTTTTTTTTTTTTTTTTTTTTTTTTTTTTTTTTTTTGTCTTTTTGAGACAGGGTCTCACTATGCAGTTCAGGCTGGCCTTAAGCTCACTTTGTAGCTCAGGCTGGTCTCGAACTCACAACAATCCTCCTGCCTCAGCCTCCTGAGTGCTGGGATTATAGGAATGCGCCACCATGCCCGGCTTTTGTTAGTCCCTTCAGAAGCCCACTCTTTGTCCTTAGTAGCCTTGTCCTCGCTTAAGGTCAGAATATAGCGACCCAGTGAAGGGAAGAAGAAGAAAAAGGACTTTTTGCTTTTGAGGGAGTGTTTTACTCTTGAGGAAGGGAGCATAGGAATGGTAAATGTGTTGGCTAGCAGATCTGCCCACGCGTAGGGGCTTGGCAGGCATTTTATGTTGACCAACTTAGATCGGGTGCTCAGAGCAGAGATGAGGAGCCTCTTCTCTGAGGCAGACCTTCCCCTCCCTCAAACCCATCATCGTTCTTTCCATGAGGGAGGATGGCAGAGCATGGCAGGAGGTGATACTGTGAGGTACCATCTGGCTGAGGGGACCAGCCTTTGCCTGTCACAGGAATTCAGAATGACGTCTTCCATCTGCTTGGAGAGTCACTGCAGGAAGAAGGTTGGAGGCAAAGGAAAGGCTTAGCCAGTGAGTGACATGATTCCTGGAAGTCTGTTGAAAATCTGAGGTCCTCTTCAGTGTGGACAGTGCTTGCCAGACTTCTGTCCCTCAGCCTTACGTGCCCAGCAAGATTTTCCCATCGTCCACACCCTTTTCCCAGCCTCATGTTTGTTCTGGTGTTTTGAGGTTAGCTGATGTTTTGTTTTTTTCTCACTACTCTGCTTTTGGCTTTTGTGTATTTCTGGTACAGGGAATTGGGGAGTGGAGATAGTGGGTGGCTGAGAAGAAATGGAGAAAAGGAAAATTTTTAAATGCTGACCTTTAATGTGGTAAGAATTCATGTTGACTTCATAGTCTGGATAAGCATATGTAAATAATTTGTAAATCATTTGAAAATAAAGTTGTGGCCTTCCAGGTTTTTTTCACACACTTGGATCTGCCTCTTGGGAAAGCCACGATAGGGAAGGGTGATATGTAAACAGGGTTTGATATTTACCGTACCCGATTGCCCTGAGTGGCCTTTTGTTGATACTAAACATCACTGGAAAATTTTCTCTTTCCCTGCTTACTGCCCTCAGAGGCACATATATTTTATTTTGCGCTTTGGTCTTCTTTAGACAAGAGTCCAGGATATCACATTACTGTCCTGTTTTCACTGGGCTCCATGTTTAATCCCTCTGTTTTGTGCCTTCATTCCAAATTCAGGAATTAATCCTTTGTGCTGTGCCCATAATTCATGTCATTCTGCTTTGTTTGCCATTAATGTGACCATTATTGTTCTTGGTAAATTATATATAGATCAGTTCTGTTCTTTCTGTGGGTGTGAGTTCTGGGTCTGTACTGCCATGCTGTTCTTTTTATCCTTTTCTTAATTTTTCCTGTAGAGTTCCCCGTAGTGCTAGGCTGTGTGTGGACACTCGGGTTTCTTTTTCTTGTTCCAGATTAGTATCACTAACATATAATGAGCTTATACAGATTTATCGGACCTCAGTACATACAGCAAAGGACATTGACAACCCACAAAAGAGGAAATACAACCACTAAATGTGAAGAGATGCTCAACTGAGCTAGAAATCCAGGAATAGGAACTGAAATACAATGCCTTTGTGCTGTCAAATGAGCAAACATCTAGCCGTGCCGTAATCCCCACTCCTGGCAAGCTGGGCACGCTTCCCCTTGTTGGTGGCGATGTTAATGGACATTTTGGAAAATCATTTTGTCACTAGATAATGAAAACCTGAAAGGTCTTTGTGTTCTTTGACAGTGCCCTCTGGGAATCTATCCCAAGGAAAGAACTCAACGTCGGGAGAAAATTGAATGCAGAAATATTCATCCATTAAGACTGGTGAAAATTTAGCAGCAGCACGACATTCAGTGCTTCCTAACTAGCTAATGCCCACTGATCCCTAATGTCCAACACACAGTTCCCCAGGTTGTTAATGACCATACTTGCAACTTTTCATCCTTCCTGTTGATATGTAGTTCTGTTTCAGAGAAGCAGCATCCCGTAGGGATAAGATCAGGGGTTTTAAAGTCTGTGTGATCTTGTGGTGCAAATTACCTAATCTTTCTCGGTCACGTTGAGTTGGTGTATCTATTTTTAAAATCAAATATAGACCGGGGTAGTGGCACACTCATGTAATCCCAGCTCTTAGGAGGCTGAGGCAGGAAGATTATCACCAAGTTCAAGGCCAGCCTGGGCTACATAATGAGTTCAAAGGTAGCCTAAAGTACAGAGCAAGACCCTGTCTCAAAAGTAAAACAAAACAAAATTTACATATAATGCAACATACTTCATAGGATTTCTCTAAGGATTGAGCTTAATTTATATATGATATTGTATACAAAATGTTTAACATAGGCTTTAGCACTTAGTATGCAGTCAGTATTGATAAGGAAATGATGTCCGTCTTCATAGCTATTATTACATTTTTTTTTTTTTTTTGGTGGAACCTGGGATTGAACTCAGGCCCTTGCACTTGTCAGGGAAATGCTTATTACTGAGCCATCTCCTCTCCTCTAACATCAATGCTTATTATTGATGTTAGTATTATTTCACTGATCTTTTAGTTCTAGGTTCTGTTTTCTTTCTTACTTGGGTTTTTTTTCTTTTTCTTTTGTTTTTGTTTGAGACAGGGTCTCACTATATGGTTCAGACTGGCCATGAATTTACTTTGTAGTCAAGGCTAGCCTCAAATTTGTGATAGTCCCCATGCCTCAGCCTTCTGAGTGCTGGGATTATAGGCCTGTGCCACCACACCCATCTAGCTTCTGTTTTCTCAAAACTCTGATTGTGGCACTTAACCTCTGTCCTTCTGCCAGGTTTGCAACTGTACGATATGACCAAGGAGCCAAGAACATTCGAAACCAGTTCATGCACCTGACGAACTACAGTGTGAATAAGAAGAGTGGAGACTATGTCAGGTACTGGCTGTGTCTGAGCGTGGTCAGAGAAGTGAGGCTCGGGTGGGTCATGGACATGGAAAGTTAACGTGCTTCACTGCAGCGTAACATTGGGTTTCTAGTCTAGAACACTTATTGAAGGGTCATGTAATATAGTTTTAAGACACATTTGTTGCTGTTTCTCCATTACTTGCGCAGTTGTATGACTCTTTCTGCACTCAAGTATGCCTTCATTTTATTTTCTTCATTATTTTCCCTTTCTTCACTGGAGAGTGGGAATTTTAATAGACTTATGGAACTTGTTTTGTCTTTTGGAGACAGGCTCTCAAAAAAAGTAGTTCAGGCTGGCCTTGAACTCACTGTGTAGGCCAGGCTGGCCATGTACTTACGGCAGTCCTCCTGCCTCAGCCTCCTAAGCAGTGGGATTGCAGACACCCTGCCTAGAGGAAATTATTTTTGGTGCTGGAACTTGAACTCGGGATCTCCCACTTGCCAGGCGGGCACTGTGCTGCTGAGCTGTCCCAGCCTGTGGAGGAACTTTTTAGAAGTCAAGAAATGAGGTTACTTCAGTACTTGGAAACCATATCAAAAGCTCAAAATGTGTGAACTCCTTGATACAGAAGTTCCATTCCTAAGAACTTACCTTTAAGAAATAAAGGACGTATGCATAGGCTCAGAGACAAGGATGTTTTCTACTGTATTGTTAGAGGTAGTAAAACAACATTATGAGACAGTATATGCAACTGAATAGATATCCAAAGCTACTTTTCAGGAGGCTGAGGCAGGAGGATCATTGCGAGTTCAAGATCAGCCTAGGGCACAAAGTGAGCTCACAGCCTGCACAAATTACATAGTGAGACCCTCTCTGAAAAATAGATTTAAAAAAAAAAAAAAAGAATTGTCTTTGCTGAGGAAGGAAAAAAAAAAAGGGAGGATATACGCTGAAATTTTAACTGTGCTTAACTATAAGGGGTGAGATTGTGGATGGGTGATTTTTGTTTTCTTTTATGTGCTTTTATGTATTTTCTAGATTTTGTTTGATCAGGAAAAAAAGAGAAAAATAAAGCCATCTCAGAAAAGAATTCAGTGAAAAGGAGTACCAACCCAGCTGTGTGGAAATATTCCCCTTGCTCTGTTTTCTTTCATCCCAACAATTTTGCCAGAAAGTGGAAAAATAGAAAAGAAACCCAAACAGTCACTTTCTACTCAGACTAAAAATAGGTGCCTAACACATCCAGGAGAGAGAGAGGGAGCCGCCTGGAAGGGACGGGTAGCTGCCGCAGCTGTGCAGGTTGCATAGAGTGGCCTGTGACTACTGTTTCCTGCTGGCTGCAGATGCCTCATCCTTCAGTGGGGGAGGGGAGTAGAGGTGTGGCCAGGTGGGATGGTGCCGGGGCTCAAGAGGGCAGCTGCTGAACCCAGGTTGCTTACTGCAGGACTTGTTAGCAGCATTCATAGGTGGTTCGTGGGCGTCCGCTGCATTTGCCATACAGGACCCTTTCTTCCCCCGCTACACTCTAGAGCACACTGTCTTCTACAGTGACTCTGTCTGCCACCAGACAGGAAAAAGCGAGTGTCCCATGCCAGGGCAACTCTTTGCGGTTAGTGAATTAGAATGCTGCGCTAGAGTAGCTCAGTCCTGGTCAGCTCTGGTCAGAAAATGCCAGTCTAGGTTTTCTAGACTTCTGCCTCAAGGGCAAGGTCTATATCCCAGTTTGACTCATGTATTCCAATCATTTTTAAATTTGTCTACATTTCATGTTTCCTTCACTCTTTTATAATTGGGTAGGAAAGAATTTACCTTATCCCTTGCCTCTTCAAAAGGACAAAGGAAAGCATTTTAATTTTCATTTAAGAAATAGGTAAATTGGTACAGAGGAATACCTAAAGAAAACATGGTTGAGTACACATCAGCAAGATGAACGATTTTTGGAAAGCTTAAAGAAGACTGTTATAAAGAACATGGTGTGTGCAGCCCAGCCCAGTAGCATGTATGACCTTGATTCCCTAATTCCTTTTAGTTGTGATGATCCAGAAGTGGAGGATTATGGAAACAAATGGAGCATGAGTGCTATGCTCAGGTACCTGAAACAAGAAGGCAGAGACACAACTGGTGAGTTTCAGCCCCTTGCCTTCTTGAGTCCTTTCGTGCAGCGTAGCCATTGCCTCTTGCAGGAGTCATCCTTGTAACTGCAGGTAGTGCTGCTGAGACACCCAGCGGGGGACCTTTCCCTGGGGCTTACAGAGTGGGGAAGAGGCTTGCCATAGTCTCCAAATACCTTTTCTTTTTTCTAGTTTTGGAGATGTAACTTTTTGCTTTAATCTTTAATGAATTTATTCCTCTTAAATGTTGAACTGCTAACTAAAAGACAACTAGATTTTATATAATGGCGTAGCTCTGTATGGACCCTGAGTTCCAGTTTTGCTAAGTCTCTTTCATCCTGGTGCTGAGTTGGAGAAGGGGCATAGAGCCCCAGTGGGCACTTAAAGCTGAGCCTGTGCAGACTAGGAAGCTGTGTCTCAGTCTGGGGTGGCAGAGACGATGGAGAAGAGTGAGGAAGGGCAGCCACTGCGTTCCCATTCTTGCTTTTCTCATAGGAGCCTGAGCCTCTTTTCTCAGCTGTATCAACCTGTTTATGGCTGCATCTGCCCCTGTGGCACCCATTGCAAGGGCTGCAATACAGAGGCTTTCTGAACAAGGCCAGATGCTTTCATAATTATGTCATTACCTGGTCCTACTCATTTATGCATTTTAGTATTTCCTTCTTCATTTTGAAATTATTTTTTGCAGCTTTGATGGCCCATGTGGAAGACCTCATCATTAAGACTATAATCTCTGCTGAGCTTGCTATTGCTACTGCTTGTAAAACCTTTGTTCCTCATCGCAGCAGTTGCTTTGGTAAGGAGCTTGGGATGGTTTGTGAGGAGGATCTTGCAGGGTGTGACAGGATCCCAGGGTAGAGAGGTTTAGAGCTAGGCATGAGGGAGAGGCCCCTGATGGACGTTGGCTTCTTTCTCAGCTCAGATAGCACGTGGGGAGCACGCTGAGAGGGTGGTGCTGAACCTTAGCTGGTGGTCCCTGGAGGAGTAACTAGCTTTCCATGCGGGAAGCAGGATTAGAACTAAATGTGGATCTCAGTTCAGGAAGAAAAAGCCTGCAACAGACTGCACAGGAATCCAGCTCTAGCAAATGTATTCCGGCACTCTTTAGCAACCAGAGAAGGAACTCCAAGAGGCCCTGGCTGGCACCTCCATGTGCTTTCCCCCACTTTTCTGGTGATTCTTTTGTTTGTTTTACTCTTCTTTCTAATGCATTCTTTTCTTCTTCCTCTCCGTCCTTCTCTTTCTCCTTCTCCTTTTCCTTCTTCCTTGTGTACTTCATCCCAACCTTTTGATTTCATAGAGGGGGAATAATAAGCAGGTCTCAAATACTAGGTCAAGAAAGCTGTTACCTACTGACCCTGAGGCTGTGCATCCACGGTGTGGATATATAGTAGTTCCTCACAATTTCATGGTTCGACTTTCGTGGACTTACTTTTGCAGGTTTTCAAAAGAAACGCTACTCTAATTTATTACGGATTTTTCACTGTATTGTGGGATTTTGTGGTAGTATATAGGAGCATATATATATATATGTTAAACTTTTATAGGTTCGTGAGTTTAGAAAATGATTAAGAACATTAGAAGTATTTTTTAAAGTGGGAAGGGCTTTCAAAGCCTTAAAAGATATGTAAATGCTAAAATAAATTGCCACTTTTCTGATTTTCACTTATTTCAGGAGTATCTTGAATGTTACCTCCACCATAAATGAGGGACCACTGTACTTTTTTTTTTTTTTTTTTTAATGCTCGTAGGACCTTGCTAGTAATTCCCAGTATGAGTGTCTGTAAACTCACATGGGCTTTCAGCGGGGGCTGGGCTATTTTATAAAATGTACTCAGGACATGGACAGATTGAAGCATAGTGTGGTGCAGTGTACACAGGAAGGATGTTAGAGGTATGGCTCAGAAAGTAAGGAACTTGGGCTTTAGAGCCAGGCAGTCTTACGGGGATACCCATGTGTGCCCCTTTCCAGCTACTTTGGTGATTTTCTGCAAGTTAATCTATTTTCTCAGCTGTAAGGTGGCAGCTGCGGTGGTGCCTGCTCCTTAAGAGCACCACACGCATCAAACAAGATGGTGCGTGCCAAGTGCCTGGCGCATGCCTGGGCCTCAAGCTGCTCTCAATGAGAACAGCTGTCTTATTATTTTTCTAATTAGTCATTATAGCTCTTGATTGTTTTAATGGCTTATCATAACAGTCTATGTTTAAGAGGCAGTATAAAATAAGAGAACTGTTAAACTCTAAACAGAAGATACAGATAAGTCTGGACCTAAAATTGCACAGGAAAAAGGAGGTTTTAATATCACATTAAAATAGATATGTATTTTCTTTTTTAATGTATTTAGTGCAGGGTCTACAGGGTCTCACTATGCAGATCGGACTTATAGTGATCCTCCTATTTTCAGGCACTGTCTCAGGCACATAGCATGGCCTGCTCATGGCTCGAGTAGAGAATAGCTGGATTATCATGCAAAATGGGGATGGGGATTTTCTCCCAAGCCCTGGGAAAAAAAAATGGATATGTAGATGTCCATATCTTCAGAAGTCCCTAAATATCTCTCATGGCTTAAATAATGTAATTGAAATCCATTGTGACCTTCAGGACCTCTAAAGAGCTGGCCTTAGCAGACTGTTTTAGAGTCCATGTCCCCATTTTGCATGATAATCCAGCTATTCTCTACTCTACCCATGAGCAGGCCATGCTATGTGCCTGAGACAGTGCCTGATTTCTGTTGCCGCCTTAAAAACTTGTCCATCAACCTTGTACACCTGCTTCTGTTGGAAGGCTCGGCTCCTCCAGCCTCCTTCAGGAAGCTTTGCCTCCCACAGTGCCTTGTCACATCTCCTCCCTGGATGTGCTAGCTTGTTTCATTGTCATTCCCATTGCTGCATAGTGCTTTGTTCATCACTCTACTTGCCCAGGAGTCTTTGGGTTTATTTTCTGTGTCCCCTTTCCCTCTTACCATATTTCTTACACCATTTCCTGGACTTGCAAGGACCTTTTCTAACCCTTTTTCTTTGCACCTTTATTTTTTCTGTGTCTGGATCATTTTTCTTTTGTTACTTTACCTCATAGATCTCTGATAATTCTTTGAGACAAAGCCAGGTGTCCCTTCTCTGGTGACCTCCTTTCTAACTGTGTTGTCAGGGTCAGACTCTCCCATCCTTGAGCTCCCATCCTCTGCCCATAACTCTCATCAGTCCCTGTGTGTTGTTGGGGAGCTATTTATGTACCCATCTCTCCTAGTGGCATGGAAGTTTCTGGAAGACAGTGACAGGATCTCCAGTAACTTTGGGCCACAGTACAGAGCAATGTCTTTTACTTCACAGGGTATTTGGAAATGTTTGCCAAGTGAATAATCGGTATTTGCTCTAATCACCCTTTGATGACCTGGCAAGTAGATTCCCGATGGATCTGGTTCCATTAGGGCCTAGAGCTCTTACAGTTACTGCAGGAGTACAGAAATAAAACCTCATTAGATTGAAATAATAAAGTTTCTTTTCTACATCTACTTGGTTCTTGTATGAAAGTAAGTTTCTCAGGTGTGGTGGCACATACCTCTTGATTTTAGCTCTGAGGCTGAGGCAGGAGGATGGTCACAAGTTTGAGGCCAGGCTAATATATACAGTGAGTTCAGGGCCAGCTTGAACTAGATAGTGAGATCTTGTTTCCAGCAAAACAAAACAGTAAATTTCTCTTGCCCTTATCAGAGTCTTTGTTCTAGGCAGTTAATCATAAAAATTTCTCTATCTTTTTCTGTCTTGCTTTAGTACCTGATTGCCTTATGGAGCTTATGAATTTATCAAATTTATGGCTGTGGAAAAGCGGTAATAACTTCCTCAGACTCAGTGAAATACCCACTGGTCCATGGGTCTAGCATGGGTCTCCTTTCTCCCTACTTGTGTTCAGATGCAGTCAATGCAGTGTATCTGGAGATTTTTAAGTTGTTGACTGTCTTCCTGGGTTTTGTGGTTCCAATTCCACTTCCTGTCCACCCTGGGATTTGGTGTGCTTCCTTAGCCTCCCCAGGGAAGCTACGATTTTGTATACGTGAGTATATTTTATGAATCTCTTTGTCTTAACTCTTAGCCTCCTTTGAGCTTTAAATTACAGGGAATAAGCTTTTTCTTTTTTGCATTTGTGTTGGAATAAACAGGAATTGAGAGTTTTCCAGAAGATTTTGGCTTAAACAGAGCATTGGTTCTTTTGGGGGAAGCAAATAGTACAGGAATGGGGCTCCCAGTATTCTTCTAGTTGTTGTTGCTGACCTTCCGCCTTAGGAATCTCTGCCAGGAGCATTCTATTGACATGTGAGGAGGTTCTGTCCTGTGATTTCTTCTCCCCTCCTACCACCTGTATTGTCCAATTCTGTTGCCAGGACCCTTCAGTCATTTCATTCATGCCTTATTTACACATTTAACTTGCTTTTTTGTTTCTGCCATGTCTTGCATGGGTCAGTCTTTGAACAATGCATTACCATCAGTAATTTGCTCCTTTCAAACAAGATGGTACATTGATGAATATATATATTCATCTATCTGCTTTGTATAATCAGTTCTATGCATGAGCTTAGAAGCTTTCACAAACTGTCTGAAACCTAGCTACTTAATGCTTTTTCATAGGATTGTACATCTGAGCAGAGCTTGGCAAATAAGTAGCCCAAATATAGAAAAGGAGACCTTGAGAGATTGATCCCTCTTTCAGGTTCTATAGCTAGGGAGTGGAAAAGCTCAGATGAAAGAGGTCAGAAAAGTGGAACTTAGGAAGATCATTCCTAGCAGTCACAGCGTCTTGATCACAGGGCTTCAGTCACACAATTTTTGATGCCTCCTCTAGTAAAACAGATTTTTGACAATATAATTATCGTTGCCTCCCAACATTGTGAAAATGTGATGCCATGTGTAAGACATGCTTCATTAGCAATTCCAAATATGCAGAGGAAATTGGCACTGCGAGACAGTTATTATGAGCACAGCTTTTTGACTATTTGGAAAAACACAGCCCAAAGCAGCAGAATGTTAGCGGTCCTCTAAAGATGCCGCTACGACAGCCCTTTTATCCTTGGGTGTGAGTCGATGATCTGATCTTCTGTGGTGTAGGCCCATGTGGGCCAGCTGCAGGGCCACTTTTGGCACAAACAAGCTCAGCCTCATTTTGCTGAGGCCAGCTGTGCTCGGGACTTCTGTCTCTGTTACTTCTGTTTGTGACCATTTTGTGGGGTCCACTGACGTTCTCCAAGGGAAGGTGACCATAAATGACTATAGAGTGAGTGGAAGTGGGAAACACCCCAATCCGAAAATAGGGAAAGTCCAAGTGTTCCCTTCTGAAGATAATACCGTTTGGTTTATCCCTTGCTCCTATTTAACCTAGAAACAAGGTTTACTGTAGCAGGGATTTATGCCAGATGGGACATACCTGCTGTTTGTTAAACAACATTGTTAGCTCCTTTAGTCTTCAGCAATGTTGTTGGTATTTACTACCAATCATGTATCATAAAACCCTTGTTTTATAGACAAGGAAAAAAGATTCAGAAGCATTAAGTAAGTTGTCCTAGGTCATGAGGCTAATAAATAGCAAAGCCAAGCTAGGGAGGCAGTCCTCTCTGGCCCTTTCTCCACCCACATAAAGACCAGTTTGGATGAGTTCGGCCGCTTTTGGCATGCCTCGTATCCTGCATTCTCCTCTGCTCTCCTGTAACTGGATCTCAAGGAAAATCTGCTTCATTTTTGTAGTGGATCAGGCCTGGAAAGGGGCACTCTTTCTGCTCTGGTCTAGACACCTTGTGCTAGATAGTCCTTTCAAGTCTACCTCTATCTTATAGCCAGATATTATATTGATTTACTGGACTAGTTAAGAATTGGCTTTGGGCTTTTCTTTTGATTTAGTTCATTTTCCTGTGGTAACTTCCTCTTGTGTTTTCTCCTTCTGGACTATACTATAAAGACTTTTCTTAGCTTTTCAACTTAAATCCAATCAAGGTAAAAAGAATTTCAGTGACAGTGAGGACTGTCGCAGGTCCTCAGCACTTTCCATTGCCTTGCAAACAATCACTTCAGTTGAGATTTTATTTCTGTGGAAAGTTAATGGGTTATTTCCAAAATTAGTGGTGTGACATGCTTAATAATCTCTTAGGCCTTAGCTGGACCATTTCTTTAACAAATCTTTTTTACTCTGTCCTTTCCTAGGCCATCTTTATTAGGTTTTTCATTAATATATCTATTGTATAAAATTTGTTTTTATGTTTGATACTGGAAATTGAACCCAGGATTTTTTTGTTTGTTTGCTTAATTTATGTATTTAGTATAGGGTCTCTCTCTGTACTCTGCTTAGACTTATAGTGATCCTCCTGTTTCAGCCTCCCCAGCACTAGTAGTGATCCTCCTAGTTCAGTCTCCCCAGTGCTGGGATGACAGGTATGCATCACCACACCTGGTCTTGGTGGCTGGTTCAGTGCACCCAAGGCGGGACTGGCATGACATGTGGTACATGGGATTGTACCTGGGTCCTTGCACTTGCCAGGCAGGTGCTTAGACCACTGAGATATCTTCCCAGCCTCTCTTGTCCTGAGAAAACACTGAGGTATATTTCTAGCTCTTGTGAACTTAAAAAAAAAAATTTAAAAAAATTTAAAAAATATATACGTGTGTGTGTGTGTGTGTGTGTATTTAGTACAGGGTCTATAAGATCTCATTATGTAGATCAGACTTGTAGTGATTCTTTTGTTTTCAGCCTCCTGAAAGTGCTGGAATTACAGCGCTTATCACCACGCCCAGTCTCAGTTGCCATCTCAGTGAGCCCTGAGGGATTGAAACCCAGCCACCATGCTGTCTAAGCAGGTGCTTAGTCTGCTGAGCTATCCGGCCAGCCCTGAACTTCTTAATAAGTTTTCTTACTGTGTTTAGGATTTTTGGCTTTGTTATGAATATGTTAAGTCGTGTGTCAGGGTTGTATTTTGGAAGAAATTATTACAGTTTAATTTTGTTTACAGGTTGCTTGTCTTCTTGAAAAGTAACATTGTTTTTTGGTTACATTTTTTTCTTTAATATTTTTTCATTGCTTCCTATGTATTAGTTGTAGAAAGGCTCCTTGCTATATAATAATAGATGGGGCATGGCCTTGCCTATAAACAATGAGGAGGAGCAGAGATAAAATGATAAATGACAGCACATGTACATGACTGTAATGCTCTTGGAATACAAGAGTTACCAGATTTGCCTAGGGCAGCCAGATAAAACCATTTCTAACAGAATATGTTGTGTAAAATGAATATCATGACCAGATGTGACATTTTTTAAATGGTAAGAAGTGTGACTAGATGTAGCTGGCATGGGGGTGGGGAGGGTTATAGGAGATAAGGTTATGTAGGTGGATTAGGGCCAGATTATAAAAGACTAGTAAATTTGACTCTATCTTATAGAAACGTTCACTGGAGGTTTCTGAGCAGGAGAATAGTAAGGTTATTATTTATTTCTTTAATTTGTATCATAGTTTGACCTAAAGTTCCAAATGACTGAGTTGTAACAAAGGAAATACAGTATTGTTAGCAGTGGCCAATTTAAAATCCTCCAGGAGCAAGCCTAACAGTAGTGTCTATTGTTAAACCAATTCACTGCCTGTCACCATGTGACTGTTAATTTTTTTTTTTTTTAAGAAAGGTCATTGTGGTAGCCTTGGAGAGTGGACTGCAAAAAGGAAAGATGGTGCTAGGGAAATGACGTAGGCAGTAAGAGGTATGCAGTGACAGTGTCACCTACCATGTGACCAAACTTTCCTGTGCGTATATATACTTACCTAGGAGAAATGAAACCTTATGTTCTCACAACGTATACACAAATGCTTTTTTCATAGCAGCTAAAATTTGGAAACAACACAGATACTCATCAGCTGCTGATCTGATAAATTATAGTATGTCCATATTGTGGAATATCACTCAGCAATAGAAAGGAGTGAACTACAGTGTTGATACATGTAACAACATAGGTAAATCTCCAAAGCACAGCACAAGTGAAGGAAGTCAGGCTCAAAAGCTACAAACCAAATCAGTTCCCTTTATTTGACTTTCTGAGAAAGGCAAAAAACAAAAAATCAAATCAGTGATTGTCAGGTGATATGGGAGAGGTAGGAATTAACTACCAAAGGGTAAGAACATTAGTTTCAGGAAGAATTTTTATGTTCCCTGAACATTAGCTCTGATAAAACAAAAATGAAGCTAGTCTTTTTCTCAGAGAAAAAGTATAAGTAATTTATTTAATGACACAGAGTGGGTTGTTTGGGGGATGAATGAGACTTCTGAGGCTGATGTGTTGGACATGTGCACACCAATGAGTGCACACTGATTTATTTTGTAGAGAGGCTTTCATTAGTAATAATATGAAAGGCTCCAGAGTTAACCTCTTACCCCTGAATTTGTTAAGTAAAACAAACTTGCTTTGCCCTTTGCCATTGTTGGAAAAGTAGAAGAACATCATTGAAGATTCCCAAAGCAACAGAAACTTAATCTTTCACTCCCTCCCTTCTTAAGTAACATTAGTGGTGCAGGTAGCTTGTCAAGATCCTGTTGTGCTACCACGGGCTTTCTCTTGTTTGACTTTACCTGTAGACCAATTTTTTAATTTTCATTCTTCAAAGGAGAATTGAAATCATCAGAGAGGAAAAAGAATAAATATGTTTTACATTTATGTGTCTTCTTGACATAGGGTGCAGAAACAAGATCTTGGGTGTAAGGAAAGGTGGTGGAAGTATCCTCGAATGATGCCTTCAGTAGATCTCTGTGCTTTTGCAGTAGAGTGGGGGTGGTCGTGGAAACAGTCTTGAGTAAGCCCAAAGCAGGAGTGACGTAGAATATGCCTCATTCTTTTTCTCCATTTTTTTTTTTTTTTACCTACACAAAGCATGCCCATTAACTTTTTCTGAGTCAGATTGTTGTCTAAGCAGAGCTCAGGAACATCAGTGGGAATAAATGAATAAGCATTGGAATTTTGTAGCATTATTTTAAAGTTATTGCTAGAACTTGATTACTTTCTCTTCAATTTGAAGGGTTTCTGCTTCTACTTTCACTTACTGAAAGTTTCTAAGCCTCTTGTGGGAACTGATTAGATTGAAACTTCAGATCTTTGTACAATTATGATGTGGAAAATGACCTTATATGCTGTGTTGTGTTTCCAGAATTATATGGCTTTGACGTGCTCATAGATTCTACTCTGAAGCCATGGTTGTTGGAAGTGAATCTCTCCCCTTCCTTGGCCTGGTAAGTCAGTTCTATCAACATGAAAAGAATAAACCTGCAAGTGACCCTAAAATACCTTCTTTCATGGACAGGAGCATTTCTTATGACAATAGAAGACACAAGTTATTAGTCAGAGATGACTTGAATTTTTTTCATTTAGATGATTTATGGTATGTTCTCAAAGTTCCTATATCAACTGGGTCCCTGTCTTCTTAGTCATTTGTAGTATGTTTACTGTTGATTGGATGACTAAGAGATGATTCTTACATTCATTTTTATTTCAGTTTTTGGTTTTTTTTTTAATTTTGTAGGTTTTGTATTAAGGCTAAAGAAATATACTAGATATTATGGCCCATCCCTTTGACCAAAGGTTATACATGCTTACATCCTTATGGACTTGAAGGACATGAAACTGGGTGGAAGCCACTGTGGATAATGCCTGGTCCTTTTGTCCTGTTCCATGTCCTGGTGTCCATCCAAGATTAAAGTCTTAAAAACTTCAAACAGTGCTCCAAAAAACTCCTGAAAATGAATCTACTTTTTAGAAGAAGGAAATATATTTTTCAGTATGAGAACAATTCTGTTCATACCCACTGTTATAGAAGGAATTTCTGTTTGCTATGTACTCTAAACAGAACCGTAGAGATCTATGCCACAGACCACACAACTTGAGTTTTGAAGGATAAGAGACACTGGCAAAATGCCAGGCAATCAAATAACACATCAACTGCTTTACAGAGTGACAGGCGTAACTTCAGTAGTAAGGTGTAAAGCTACATATTGCAGATATTTAGATGTTACCCTGCACTTCAGCAGGTCAGCCTTTTGCAGATGTCCAGTGTATTCAAGTGTCAGAGATTCCCAGGATGAACATAGTGTCCAGCAGCCAGAATAGTGTGATTCAGGAGGGAGACCTTGGCACTGAAGCCAGCTTGGAGGCTGCCTGCTCATTCCATGTTGTTTCCATGTGAGATCCTTCCCCATCAGCTGAGTTTGGTGGGGCTTGCTTATATCTTTTTGCCGTTTGTAAGCCTGCAAGCCTAAGAAGATTGATTTAAAACAGAAAATGAAGACCTAATCAGCAGTGGGTTTTTTTGTTTTTGTTTTTGTTTTTGCAGTGTTGGGCAATTGAACTTGGGCCAAGCATGCATGCAAGGCAAATGTTCTGCCCTTTAGCTATGCCCCCAGCCCAGCAGACTCAATGTACAAAGGTGGCTGAAGTTTCTTATCTTTTGTCTGAATGTGATTCAACAGTTGTATCATTAAAACATAGTTTGGATGACAGCGCACTCACAAAAGCACGTACTGGCTGTCTGAACCTTTAAAATCCACAGTGATAATGAAGCCATGTTCTTGATTTGTTCAAACTTTAAATTGCATGTGACCTTGTGGAATAAAAAGATTCTTTTTCAGGGAATCAGTGTGTTAGTGCTGGGCCTGTCTCACAGAGGGTGTATTTAAAACTAGGCTTTTATTTCTTGTATGTTTGCCCAGGTTTCATTCTCTTTTTCCATGGATTTGATGTGCTTTATGTGTTCCTTTCTTGTTGACATTTGGAAAGTTTGCTACATTGGGGCCCATTAAGAGGCAGTTATTCTGTTAACTTGCAGAATTATCAGTCTTTTTTTTTTTTCTATTCTGTTAGTGATGCGCCTCTGGACTTAAAGATTAAAGCCAGTATGATCTCGGATATGTTCACTGTTGTGGGTGAGTAGTGCTGCTTTCTGAACTGAACTTACAGAGAAGTGCACCAGAGCGTCCATTGTGTCAGGCTCCTTTGATACTGCCAACTGGCAGTTCCAAAGCCGTGCCGAATGTTTTGTACTAAAAAATTACATTTTCAGGGAAGTGTTTATATGTTTCTGCTCCCCCTGGCTCCATTCTGTCCTGAGGTTTGAACCACAACTAAGGCTGAGACCTGGGGCACAGGAATTATGAGCTGAGGCAGAGAATTAAGCAAAGATCTGCAGAGAGTATATTTTTCTCTGAGCTGGAAAAGTGAGACCCACTGCAGAAGCCTGCTACAAAGGAGACTGGCTGTATTTCTGCTAGACAGTCTCTGCTGCTCTCAACATGATCCCTTCTATAGCAGTCATATTCAGAGCTGCCCTAGGAAGAAATCCTGTTTTAAGTAGATAAGCCAAAACTTTGAAATGGAGATGGCCAGTCAGGTGGGTATGAACTGGATTTATTGTTGGCTTTTAAAATTCTCTCAAAGGATATTATAAAGCCTATTTGAGATGAACTAGTACTTGATGTACCAGTAGATGCCATAAAACTTGAGCTACTTTATTCTTCTTGGATGAGAATCCACCTCTCTTTAGGAAGTAAGAGAAATTAACTGAATTCATTTCTTAATCCATCGATAATTTACAAACCTGCTTTCAGAGTTTCCAGTAGACCACCGTAGGTCATTCCAGAAGGAGGTCCTGCACCAGCACAAGCCTGCTTACTTGTGGATTCTCCCAGGAAAAACTTTGTTTTCCAGTCATCATCCACGACGCTACTTTAAAAATAACTTGTTTTTATTAACAACTGTGTATTTTTAAATGATTACTTACACATTTGTTTGGGATTTAGAAAACATTTGCACATCTTTCTCAGTCAGAATCACATTTCAGCTACTTATCCACCAGCATAATCCTCTTGAAAATGAATCTCTGTAATATTTATGATCATGAAACATGAAGATGCAGCCAGACTCGCTCATTTCCTATAAAATGCCAGGTTTCAGTGTTGTTCGTCTCCCGTTCAGGGTTCGTGTGCCAAGATCCTGCCCAGCGAGCAGCAGCACGGCCCATTTATCCCACCTTTGAGTCTTCCAGGCGAAACCCTTTCCAGAAACCTCAGGTGAGCATGTCCAGCAGCAGGGAGCCTGGAGTGGGCTTGCTGGGAAGTGGTAGCTGGTGTCAAAGAGGAAGCTGAAGTGAGGAAGTGAGCCACACAGGGCAGGAGAGCCCCGAGTCCATAAGTGCAGAAAGTAGTTTATGTTCACCTGAAGCTAGTCACTCATGCTTTCAGTGCCTCTCAACAAATTACTCTTTTTCTTTTTATCTCTCTCTCTTTTTTTTTTTTTTTTTTTTTCCTTTGGTAGAACCAGGGATTGAACTCAGGCCCTTGTGCTTGCCAGGGAAGTGCTTATTCCACTGAGCCATCTCCCAGCCCAAATTACTCTTTTTCTTTCTTCTTTTAAAAGCTCACATTGCCCTCACCCTCCTTGACATACTCATAAACAAAGCACAGAGCAGGAGGCATTATTGCCTTCTTTTTGATCTTCAGGCCAGTTTCATGAAGATGCTCTGTTGAAACAGTATCTTCTTTACATGTGATTCTCATCAAAAGGATCCTTAATTATATTGATGTATTGATTGAAGCTAAATGAAATAAATGCATATGGAGACGTGTGCCCATCGGAAATGCCGCGTGGCTCTGCACACCTCTGGCCTTTCTGCTCTCTGCCTGCGAGCCTGTCAGCTGAGCCTGCTGGCTGCTCATTCTGTCATCACTTCCTCCCCACTGGTTTTCACTTCTCTTTCTTTGCCTTTAACTTAACTTATTTAAAAGGTCTGACTTCCTCCTTTCTAGCTATCTGGTTGGATTACTTTGCCTGCGCAGAGGTTTTGGAGATCTTTCCTTATTTAATCCATCCTGCTCTTTAATGACCTTTCCATATTACTTACTTGTTCCCTGTTGGCTTATTCTGTATTCACTGGTTATTGCTTTTTATAAATTAGGTAGTACTCCTTCATTACATCGCAAAGTCTTTGAAGGCAGAAAATGGCTGCTTTCCCTCCCTCTTGTTTCTTTTTTCCTCTTCTTTGGATCCTCTCCTACCTTCTCTTCAGCCCTTTCTCCCATTCCTCTTCTTCCTCTTCTCCTTGATGATCTCCTTGACAGTAGTGCTATTCCTGCCTGCCAGACTCTTATGATGCTGTTTTCGTTAAAATAGAGTTTTCAGACTCAGAGCCTACAGGCAAGTAATGTAAATGAATAAGGAGGGGCAAATCTAATAAAGTCAGGGAGATGGCAGAGGAGGGCTGGAAGGAGCGAGCCTCATGCAAATGGACAGTTGGCAGCAAATGTGCTGAAACTGATCACCATCCCGGTGTGGGCACGGGTGCTGGGAAAGCAGGAATCTGGCTTTTAAATATTGGAAATTAATGCATAAGAAGAAAAAAAGCAACAGCAACTTTGCAGTCCAAGTGTAACACATCTTTCAGCTAGATTCAGTTTGTGAGCTGGAATGATTCCCTAATTTGTGCTGTAATATGGAACAGGGTGAACAGTATTTTAAGAGGAATTGTCTTAGATTAGAAATACAATCAGGCAACAGAATAGTGCTTGATTAGTACTTCACCACCCATCAAAGGGGTTCCTTTAATTTTTTTTTTTTTCCCCTTTAATTTTTAAAAAGAAAAAGTAGAGAATTAACCTAAGTGCACCAGGAAAACCTAATTGACATAATCGCCTTCTTTGGCAGATTATTCCCTGCAACATTGTGGCAAGAACCATAAAATTGTACATAAGGCCTCTGAGGGTTTCTGAGCAGCTCTGACAGGGTGTCTGCCAGGTTTTACTCTGGGGACAGCTGGAAATCATTCTTGGATAAACAGATCCCTTTTTTTGGCCTGCTTGGCACTTTTCCTGGCAATTCTTTGCAGATCATGAAGAATCTAGTCAGTGCTTGTTTTGCTGACTGATAGAAAATGGCTATGCATCACCCATAAGAGGTTACAGGATGCTTCTGCAAAGGCTAAAGGAACTGTAGATTACTTGTGTGTATTGCAGGGAAGAAGTCTGTCAGCTGGGCTAGTTCACTTTCCCATACTTGGCAGTAGGATTGTGCCCTTAGAGGTGAGAGGGTTTCAAGTAAAAGCTGTGGAAGAGGGAGTATGAAAAGAACCATCCAATCTCAACATCTTGTTCTGTGCTTGGAGATTATTTTTTTCATTTTCATATTCATGTAGGAGATGAAAAATGAAAACATAATAAAGCTTTATTCCTTTTTTTTTTTTTTTTTCTATCCTTTATTGTGTCTTAGATCTGCAGGATCTGGTTCTGCATTTGAGACAGGGTCTCACTATGTTGGTCAGGCCTTGAATTCACTGTGTAGCCAAGACTGGCCTCAGACTGGCTGTGATCTTCCTGCCTTGGCCGCCCAAGTGCTGGGATTATCGGTGTGAGCCATCAGCCCACCTTTCCCTGTGTTTTAATACGATTGCATCTAGTTGCATCACTTGGATTGCAGAAGACTGCAGTAGCCACGCTGGTGAGCGAGGCTTCTCTCTTGATGTTGTGCATTTGTATGCTGCTTACATGACGCAAAGCCTCTCTGGGTTTGTTCAGTAAGCTTTACTTATGTTAAATTATTTAAGTCTTACCATTCTTCACAGATTTCTGCTTTTTCTTTTTCTGTTAACAAAGCATTCCCCTCCACATTGCTCATTAGAGCTAAGGAATAAGACAAGAAAGTTTCTGCTCTGCCCATTTAGACTTTGTCAAGTTTTCTTGTTCTATGTCATTTTTGTTACTTTTAGTATTTCTTCTTTGTCTTTTTTCTTTTTGAACTCATTAACTGTAGATATTTCTTTCTTGAATATCGGTTGTGTTTTCCACCTCCTACAAGTTGTACTACATGTTGTTATGGAAAGAACGTGGATTTTAGAATCAGGTGGGCATGCATTCAGATTTGATCTCTGCTAGTCCTTAGCTGGTGTACCCTGGCCAGGTCCCTTTCTTCCCCAGCACCAGTTCGTACATCTACCAGATGGGGACAATCCTATTTCTGTTGAATTGCTGGGAGAAGGTAAGAGTGCAACATGAATAAGATGTTTACACTTAATTTACACTCAGAAAATTTACTGCCCTTCCTACTTTTGAGTCCTGCTTTAGTGCCTTCCCCCCACTTCTTCTTAAAGCTCAAGGCTACCACATTTTTACTGCTTACTTTGTGGGCACTGAGCCTTCTAGTTTTGTATTATTTTTCCTATTAGACTATAAGTATCTGTATTACTATCTTGAAATTTTATTAGTACTTAATTCCAGTATGTGCAGTTTATAGTCATCCTGGGGAATAGTTAGGTGTGCACACTACGGCCTGTTTCTTTTGTTTTCTGGTTTTCCCTTCTCCCTCATAGTCAGCATTTGGTATATTCCTTCGATATTCATCAATCCACAGTCATGTTTTTCATGTTTGTTGTCATCCATGAATGCTGTTGTATTTATTTTTCTTCCTCACATTAATGAAGATTCTGAAAATGCTTATTACTCATCCTGGAAAGTACTTCTCAATTCACTACCATTTATATTATCTTGCAATTACATCTTTTAATTGGTCTCAGTTTCTGTCCATGTATTCTATTCATTATATCATGGTACCAACCCCTGACTGGGAATAGAACTTAGGATAAACATTTGATGGCGATTTTTCAGGGGCCGGGGAGTTGGCTCAGTAGAATAAGTGCTTGCCTGGCAAGCATAAGGGTCTGAGTTCAATCCCTGGTTCCACAAAAAAAAAAGGGAAATTTCTCAAATGCATCTACTATAGGTCCCCCTTTTTTGTAATTTTTTACTAAAAGTTAAAATTTTAAAATAAATAAAAATCTCCATGCTACTATTCTTTACAAGCTCATTAAACTCTAGAAGTATATGAACCTTTTTCTTTTACTTAATTTGTTCTATTATTTTACTCAGGATGTGAATTAGACTGATAATACTAAGAGCATGCTTCTTTTTTGTCTTTACATTTTTGAAGAATGTTCTCTCCCTCTTTCCTTCCTTCCTCTTCCTACTATTCCTCTTCTTCCTCTTCCTCCTCCTTCATCTCTCTCTCTTTTCTCTGCTACTTCCTCAGTTTTTCATTTTTCAGACATAATTGCAAGTGGTTTTGGTAAGGTTTTTTGTTTGTTTTTAAAGCTAGTTCCCTTAATAACAAAATGCATTGTTATGTTAACTAACTCTTAGACCTGCTGACTTACATTTATTCCATTTTTTAGCCTCTTGTCAAGCATTTCCAGACATTTTTTTTATCTCTTGCTGAACTGTAACATAACCCTACTGCTCACTTTCTTCCTCTCTCATTACTCCCAATTTCAAAAGCTATCACTATTTTTTTTTTTTTTTTTTAAGACATAATCTATATAACTCAGGCTGGCCTCCAACTTGGGAAAATTGTTCTGCCTCAGTCTCCTGAACGCTAGAATTATATTATTATATTTAAACCTTCTCTTTGGTAACCATTTTTGGTCCATTTTTATCCAGATTTATTGATAATGGTCTTTTATTTTCTTGCATTTAGTGCATTGATTCATTTTGCCTTTTTTCCTTCTTTTTTTCCCTCTCTCTCTCTTTAATACAGGGGATTGTACTCAGTACCTTGCACTTGCCAGGCAAGTGACCTATTTCATGTTGTCTTTTAAACTTGTTTTATACAAAAATAAAACTTGATTTTTTTACCTTTTGTGTTTTAAATGGCAAAGACAGAGGACTTATAAATTGAGCAGTTTCTAGTTTCTTTGCTTTTTATAGACAATTCCTAGTCTCGAGCAAGCAGGAGGCCATTGACTGCAGCATGGAGCAGTGCCGAAATCAAAGGAACTTGTTTCTTCAAGCTCTTCAGGCAGCGATTCCGACAATGACGTTGACAAAAAGTTAAAGAGGAAAAGGCAAGTTGCTCCAGGAAAGCCTAGGAAGAAGCAGAAGCCTGGTGATGCTTCAGGAGCTCTGTCATTTCCTAAGCAGGGCGGCAGCAGCAGAGAGGATCACGGGTTTCAGATGGGACAGAGACATGGCAGTGTTCAGGACTTCAGAGGGAAAGTGCTACTTGATATTAGAGAATGTCGTGTGGATCCAGAGGTGAAATGAAACCAGGAAAAAAAAAGGATTTCTTTAAATCCAGAGCAGTGGAGCCAGCGGAAGGAGCAGATTTCTGACATTGAACTGCAGAATCTGGACTGTTTGTTGTAGTCATTTTACTGTCTTTTTACATTGCCTTTTGTTTTCTAAATGTTGTTTTCCAAGCTGGTGTATATTTGGATTGCAGAACAATTTGTACAATGAATACTTTTTTTTAAATGTGCATTATTAAAAAATGTACTGAGTGAAGCTAATTGTCAAGTTTATTGAAGAATGCTTTGGGCCCACCACCTAGTATAAAATAAAATCAAGTAATTCCACTAAAAAAAAAAGCTATGTATGTATATATATATATATATATATATATATATATATATAGAGAGAGAGAGAGAGAGAGAGAGAGAGAGAGAGAGAGAGAATGAGAGAGAATTCCTAACATAAAGTGGCATTGAAGACTTTTGTTTTTTGTCTTTATTCTGTGTCAGACTTATTTTCTGCCCCTCTGGTACAGGAGAGCTCCCCTTCATTCGCCCCTCCAAAGTGCCAAAGTGTCTGGCACTTTTCAGCTTTCCTTGCACTGGGAAGAATTTCTTTGAATCAGCATGTTTCTTACTGGTTTGAGTGGGGACACACGGCTCCTTGCCTCAAATTTCATTCTTACTTCTTCCTTAGAAATACCAGTAGACACTTAAAACATTACTACTTTGGCTAGTTTTCTGAATTGTATTTTGTACTCAAAGATAATTTAATATCGTTGATGAATTCTGCATATCAGCATTCTTACCTAGACAGTAATGCAGCAGTTTAAAATTGATGTGGGAGAGAACCTTTTTACCAAGATGGCGCTGAAGGCAAAGAAGGAAGCCCTTGCCCCTCCCAAAACTGAAACCAAAGCAAAAGTTTTGAAGGCCAAGAAGGTCATGCTGAAGGCATCCACAGTCCCAAAAAGAAGATATGTCACCCACCTTCTGCCATCCCAAGACACTGCAGCTCCAGAGGCAAACCAGATACCCTTGGAAGAGTGCCCCAGGAGGAACAGGCTTGACCATTGTGCCATCATCAAGCTCCCCCTGACCACAGAGTCAGCCATGAAAAGATTGAGGACAACAACACATTCGTGTTCATTGTGGATGTTAAAGCCAATAAGCACCAAATCAAACAAGCTGTGAAGAAGCTCTATGACATCGAGTTGCCAAGGTCAAGGCCCTAATCAGGCCTGATGGAGAGAAGAAGGCATATGTTCAGCTGGCTCCCAGTTATGATGCATTGGATGTTGGCAATAAAATTGGGATCATCTAAATTAATTCCAGCTGGCTAATTTTAAATATATACTATTTTTCCCAGTTAAAAAAAAAATTTGATATAGGCACCTTCCATTTGAAATCACTGTGTCCCATGGGCCAGTGGCACTGGTTCTCTTTAAGTTTAGAGGAATTTTATTTCCTTTTCCGTTGATGTGGATTATTATAGCTACCATTCAGTGTACAGTCCATGTGTCCTAGTCAAAACCATAGAAAAGCATGCATTTTGCCTGGTTTTCCCTTTTTTTTTTTTTTTTTTTTTAAACATGTATTTACTATAGGATCTACAGAGTCTCACTACAGAGATCAGGATTGTAGTGATCCTCATGTTTTCAGCCTCCCAAGTGCTGGGATTACAAGTGCGCACCATCATGCCCAGTCTCAATCGCCATCTCAGCATGTCCTGGGGGCCAGGCTGGCATGGCACTCCAGGAATCAGGGATCGAACCCCGCTCTGCTCCCTGAGCCTACCTAAGCAGATGCTTCAGTGTGCTGAGCAATCTGGCCAGCCCTCCCTTGGCTTTGGTAGTTGTAGTGACCTTTCAAATGACAGTATTCTACTGTTTTTGCTTTCCTTGTTCCTTAGTCTCCCAGCCCCACAGCCCACCCTAGTAAGGACTGGGTCAAAGGTGTAAAAGAAGGTCTTTCCTCTTTCTTACTCTCTTCTCCCCCTCTCTTTTCTGTCCTTTTTTCTCATCCATGTCTCTAATTCGGGGTATATCTTTCTTCTCAAACCTCTCAGATCTCTCAGCCAGAGCACAGGCTAGAGCTCATCATGCCACCTTGCACCTGCAGCAATCCACACCTGTGTGCACAGCTGCCACTCAACTATGTACGAAGACCCTGCCTGAGTCATGGGCTCTGAATCACAAAACAGTAGTTAGGAATGATGACAGGAGCCTGGAGACGGCTCTGTGAAAATGATTGGCAGAGGAGTTTTAGAATGTTTGTGTGCTGCTTTTATTATCACAGCCTGACATAGTGAGGCACACCTGTAGTCCCAGTACTCGGAGAAGCTGAGGCCAGAGGATCACAAGTTTGAGCCCAGCCTGGGCAGCATCAGAAGACCTTGTAAAATTTTTTTAAAAAGAGATGGGAAAGTAACTCATTGCAAAGGCAGTGAGTTCAGTACCTAATGCTGACAGAACCAAATAGTGACAACAAGAACAAAAACAATCGAACCAGCATTAGCTTAGCACTTTAGAGAATGTCACAGTATCATTTTTGCTAGGTGTGATGGTGCACACAGGAGCTAACCTCAGCACTCGGGAGGCTGAGCAAGAGAATTGCTAAGAGATCCAGCCTGGGCTGCATAGTGATTTCAAGGCCAGCCTCAACTATGTACCAAGACCCTGTCTCAAAAAGCCAAAGCCAGACAAACAAATTCATGTCAATTTTTAGGAGCCAGGAATATTCAAAATCATTTTTAAAAATCCCAAACTGGAAGTATTCATTAGGGATCATTTAATAGTGACTTGGCCTGTGTTCTTATACAATCAGTATTCCCTTCAAACTATTTCTAATAGATAATCACTATATCATGAAATAATTTATTGACCGTATATCACAGATCTTAGTTTATCAACACTTTTTTTTTGCCAACTCAGTCTACCCTGGGGACAGGGCTGGCATAGCGTGTAGTGCCAGGGACTGAACCACAGTCCCCTGAGGCTGCCTAAGCTTGCCTAAGCAGGTGCTTTAGACAGCTGAGCTATCTCGCCGGCCCCATTAGTACTTTTAAATAGCATTCCTTCTGTTCTAAAATGTATAATGAAAAATCTTTATTATTTCATTGAATGTATAATCTTCTTAAATAATTTGACGTGATTTTTAAGTACCCTTAAGTAGCAGCAGGAAAAGGTTGCTTGCCTTTGGGTGGTTGATTCAGTGCCAGTAGTTTATTGTGGCTCTGTATCATGTGAACTAGATGAGTATTTTTGGCAAACCATAAGTAATGTGTGATCTTGAGAAAAACTGAAACTGTCCATTTATTTTGGCTTTTCAGTGCTGAACTCTAAATTATCATACCTTAAAGAGCTTTTAAAAGTGATTGTTGTGTTTCTTATTTCGGTTTCTTTCTGAATCTTTAAACTTTCCTCATGTTTTCACCTTTGACTCAGTCCTTACTCTTTAGTATATTCCCAGTGACCAAAGGGCAAAGGGCAAAATGTTTCCAAAAATCTCTGCAAGTTGTAATTCTAAACATGATAGATCTGTAAGTCAGCACATTCATTCATTTACTTGTTCAACAAATATTTATTGATCTACTTCATGCCAAGCACTGCTCTGGGTGTTGAGTATACAACAGTAAAAGCCAAGTTGATAAAAGTTCCTGCTTCTATATGGTACTTATAGTTGTTATTTCCTAGGTTTTTTAAGGTAGTTATCTCATGGAATTGGTTTAATTTTTTAACTTCTGTGCTAGCTTTGAAAGTAGTATGTATCAGAGTTCCTTCTATCCAAAGGTGAAGTCATTGGTGATTTGTGTACATGGGTATATTAGCCTGTATGGGCTGTCATAGCAATATAGCATTGACTGGGTAGCTTAAGCAACAGAAATTGTATTTCTGGAGGCTGGAAGAGTCCGAGAGAGAGGTGCCAGCCAGGTAGACTTCCGTGTGAGACTTTATCTTGTCTGGTAGGTGGCTGCCATCTCACTGTGTTCTCACACTGGGGAGCCAAACATGTGGGATGAATGAGCTTTGTGGTGACAGTCCCATTAGACCAAGGCACCACTCTCGAGGCTGCATGGAATCTCAGTGTCCTTCTAGAGACCTGTTTCCAAATGCCATTCCATGGAGAATAAAGTTTAATATACAAATTTAAGAAAGACACCATTTCCACAGATGGTCTAAGCATAGAGAAAAAAGCATTAGTAGCTGTTGAAGTTTCTTCTAAAGAAACTAAAGAAATAATTTGCACCCATAGTTCTTTCATTTCTCTTCTTTTGAAGTCACTGTGTAACCCAGGTGGGTCTTGGACTTGTGATCTTGAGTAGGATTACATGCATGCACCACCATGCCCAGCTGCAGTGCATATGATTACATTCATCCTGAAGGAATGGTGCATTTACATGACATCTTAATTCTTTTTACATCCCCTTCTCTTTTCCTTCCCTCATTTTTTCTACATGGTAGGCTGGTCTTGTTTTCATCAGTCACTTCATCTGTTTCGGTAATAACACATGTGCTTCTTACTATCTGATGATTTCCTTTACTGCCTTTCTATTCTCTTCATGACACCAAAACCTCTTAAAAGTTTTGTACTCAGATGGAGCCCGGTCATCATTCAGTGGCTGCAGTTGTGCAGGTCGTCTGTTGGAACGAGAACACACCTGATTGAGGCACCAAGGGCAGCCAGCCTCACTTTAGGTCTCAACATCCAGCAACCACAGTGCTTTCTACAGTGTGTGCCTTGTCACAGCTCTCCTTTGTGACAGTGGATTCCTCTACATCAGTATTCTACCCTCAAGTTCTAAGACAGCCCACAGCCCAGCTATCTCCATCTTTGGCATAAAAGATTTTTCCTTGATTTTGTGTCTTAGGTCTCAGTCCTCCATACTCTTTCCCCAGTTATAATACTAAATGCAAGTTTAAACTATTTTCAGATCTTTTTTCCATATCCTTGAAATCCTGGATGTTCTTTCAAGCCAATGTTGCTTGTTTCTCTTCATTCCTAGTGTTTTTCTCTGTTCTGTTTTCTCTTCTGGACTTTGAAATTTACTAGCTTTTGTCTGCTGCCCAGAATTTCAAGCTAAGAGGTGAATTATAGAAATTGGACTATATGCTTGAGTTTGCAAGGGTTAGGAAAGATAATGATGTTGAGGGAAATAAGGAAAGATGACAAAAAGCATGTGTGTTTTTTATTTGCTTTTCTTTCCCTCAGCGATCCCGTCCACTTTCAGCTAGTGACGCGGAAATGAAGAACCTTGTGGGCTCGGCCAGGGAGAAGATGGCAGGGAAGTTAGGTGGCTCTGTGCTCGGTCTGTCCATGGAAGAGGTAAAAGAGTACCCCGTGTCAGTTCTTGTGGGCTGACACAGAGTGCATGAAAACAAGTGACTGATGGGTAATATTCAGGACAAACTTTTACCTTACACTAAAAACATTCAAGAGGGGAGAAGTTTCTTCTCAGAAATATGGTAAAAGGAATGAATTCTTCCCTTTCATGGTTTAGTCATATCTGTGTCCTATAAGCCACATGAATTTCAGTTTTCAAAACAGGTGTTCATTGTCTCTTCCATGTAGATCAAAGTTTTACGGAGAGTGAAGGAAGAGAATGATCGGAGAGGTGGATTTATTCGCATATTTCCTACATCAGAGACATGGGAAATTTATGGGTGAGGTGACTACCTTTTTTTTTTTAATCTATATTTAGAAGTTGAAGCACTATTAGTGTTGTTCCCCATGAGGTGCCTTTCTGTTTTGTGTACATTACTCAACCCAGAAACTGTGGGTAACATCAGCAGTGTTAATCACACCCACCTTTTTTTTAAACAAGTTTAATTTGGCTCATCTTTACCAAGCCAATCCCTTAGTGCCTACCTTCCTTCCTAGCTCTTCCCCCAATATCCATGGTCGGAATTGTCCCATATTATGTGTTTATCATTTCCTTGATTTGTAAAGTTGCTGGGTTTTTTCTTTATCATTTTTGTCTATACCTAAGCAACACATTATTTATTATTATTTATCACTGTGGTCTCATTACATGCAGTGAAATGTATTCATTTTAAGTTAAATTTTGTTTTTGTTTTTTTAAGACAGAGTCTCCCTATTCAGGCTGGGGGCCTGGAACTCACTATGTAACCTTGGCTGGCCTGGAACTCCTGCCTCAGCCTCCCACATGCTGGGACTCCAGATGTCCACCACACCCAGCTTAGGTGTACATTTTGATGATGATTTTGACAGATATAAGCATGAGTATTCCCTCTACCACCGTCCAATTATAGTGTATTCTATCTTCAGAAATCCCTTTGTCCACCTTTTTGAGTAATCTTTACCATCACCTCAGGCCTCACTGAGCTATTCTCTGGGTGTAATTTTTCTAGAATTTCATGTGAATAAATGGAGTGATATAGTGGATGTACTCTTTCATATATAAGGTTTCTGTTTGTTTTTGAATGTTGGTGGTTCAAACACAGGGCCTGGTGCCTGCTGGGCAAGCTCTGTACTACTGAACTATATCTTCAGTCCTGTGTTTGAATTCTTTTCTCTTTTGTTTGGCATAATTTGTTTGCATGGGGCTTCTTGTTTGTTTGTTTTTTAAAGAAAAGGGCTTTGTTCACACCTGGCTGATGTAGTACTTTTGAGATTTACTTGGGATGCTATATAAAACAGTTATTCATTTCTTACTTTATTTTTCCGTTCACCCATGTGGACCACTTGGGTTGTGTCCATTGTGCAGCTGTTATGAAGAAAGCTGCTGTGAACACGTTCATTCACAATTTCCTGTGTGCACTTTCTGTCCTCAGTTCTCCTGTGTGAGTAGCTAAGGGTAGGCTATCTGATAAATAGTAGTATTTTCTATTTTTACCACTGTAGGAGACCTTCAGATAGTTTCCATCCTGCCACCACTTAGTATTGTCATGCTTTTTTTTCTTATGGCCCCAGGGTTTCAGCTCAGGACCTCATGTAAGCCACTGAGTTATTTCCCTAGCTCTTGACCTTGTATATCTGTTGTTCTAAGTTCCTTTTCTTTGAGGAATAATGATGCTGAACATCCATTCACACAGTGTTGGCATTTTTGTCATTGTGGTTAAAGGACTTTGCTGCTTTTGTTCTGACAAGCTCTCTCTTGTCAGATACAGAACATTTCTCCAAGTCCAGTGCTAGTTTTTTTTTCATTTTAGTAGCAGTAGCTTTTATTAAGTGTTAGGAAATTTGTATTTTCTAAAAAATCTTTGCCATCTTCAACTTTGTAATGCTTTTACTCTGTTTC
Source organism: Ctenomys sociabilis (assembly GCA_004027165.1). Classification (NCBI taxonomy): domain Eukaryota; kingdom Metazoa; phylum Chordata; class Mammalia; order Rodentia; family Ctenomyidae; genus Ctenomys; species Ctenomys sociabilis. Next base: position 112,958 of record PVKA01002803.1, read on the forward strand.
TTCTACAAATTTTATAATTCCAGCTTTTGTAGAAAGACTACTTTTTTTTTTTTTTGGACTGGGGATAAAATTCAGGACCTTGTGCTGGCCACTGAGCCATCTCCCTAGCCCTGTTTTAAACTAAATGTTTAGTGTATAAATTAAGTTCCTCAGTGATACATATAGTTTTAATCATTGTGTTTTTGCTATTACTGTATGTAAAATACTCTCATTTTCCTGTTGATTTTCTTTTTTTGGCCCATGGGTTATTTAGATGCTATTCAGTTTTCAAATATTTGGAGTTTTCCCAGAGATCTGGTTGTTACTGATTTCCAGTTTATTTCTGTTGAGGTCAGAGAACATACATGGTATAAATTGTATATTTTTAAATGCATTGAGATTTGTTTTATGGCTCAGAATATAGTTCACCTTGGTATATGTGACATGTCAATGGAAAAGAATGTGTGTTCTGTTGCTGGCAGATGTCAGTGCTTATGGAGACTGACAGTGTTGTTCAGATTCTATTTTTACTAATTTTATTAACTGTTTAGAGAGTAGTGTTGAAATCTTCCCTTATAATTGGTGAACTTTCCAATTTCTTTGGTTGATTAGTTTTGCTCTTTTATGTATATATTATTTTTATTCATCTTAATGAGAAAAAAGATAAAAATAGCGATACATACTGTTGTCTTTGTAATAGTTATTCAGAGGACAAGGTGCAGACATGATATCTAAACAATGTTAGTACAAACTTATTCTCAGTGAACTAACAATATGCAATGTATTAATTATTGTACATGTCCTACTAATCTGTTTGGAAACTGTTTCATCGTTATTTTATCTTTTTTTCTCATTAAAATGAATAAAAATTATAAAAAGTAAAAAATAAAAATAAAAAGGATAGATATACAGCTTCTTTTATATATTTTGAAATTCTTTGTTAAGTACATATGCATTATACTTATCAGACCTTCTTGATAAGTTAATTTCCTTATTGTTAGGAAATATTTATCCCTGATAATATTCTTTGTTTTGAGGTCTACTTAGCTGTTGTTAATACACACTACTTGAGTCTTCATGACTAATGTTGGCATGGTATAATTTTTCCATTATTTGACCTTTAAAATGTTTTAATAATGGATAAAGCTTTATGCATTTGTCATGTGCAACACGATGTTTTAAAGTATATATACACCATAGAGTGGTTAAATCTTGCTTAAACTAGCTAATTAATAAATACATTACTTCACAGTTACCATTTTTTGTGGTAAAAACACTTAAATATTTCTGCACTGTTTGAAGACTACAGCATACGGTTATTAGTTGTCTTCACCATGCTGTATAATAGATTTCCCTAACTTATTCCTCCTGCCAACCTGTGATTAGCAATGTTTATCCTTCGAACGACAGCTCCCCATCCCTTCCTCCCTGCTCATCTCGCTTCTGTGATGCCACGCTTTTCTTCCACCCATGAGTGAAGTCTTGAGTATGTACCTTTCTGTAGCTGACGTATTTCCCTTAATGCCCTGATCTCCACATTCACCCATATCGCTGCTGGTGACAAGGCTTTGCTCCTTTTTCTGGTGGAACCGTTCTGTTGCATGTCTGTACTGCATTGGACAGGGTCCAAGGTGGTTTGTGAGGCAGAGATAAGAAATGCAAAGCACCCTACCTGTAAAGTAAGTTTGCAGGTTCACTGACTTCTGTCACAGGAAAAGAATTTTCACAACACATTAGTAAGAGGCATGAAGGGATTTATTAGGCAGAAAGTTAAAAGTATGCATTCAAGGAAATTCATGCAGGCCTCAGGAGAGAAAGGCACCATATTTCCTGGACCTGAGCACATTATGCTTCCCTCAAGGTGGTGGAAGTCACAAGAGAAAGTGGCCCACCTCTCAGAAGGGTACTGCCCATTTTATAGGTATGAGCCCAGTCCTTCTTTTCTTTTTTTATGACATGTAACAGATCTTTTTAACTAATTCTTCAGGCATTTCTTGAATTCTCTCAACCTTTTCCTTTATTTTAGTATCAGGTTCTTGCTCTTTACTTCCTCAACTAAGCCAATTTATGGACTTTAGAGCCATTGATGGTTGTAAGGATCTGGACAGAAAGGAATCTAAATTTAATCAGAGGGTCCCTGATATGTATATCTTGGGCAGCTTCCACTTTCCAGGAGCTGCAGTCTTCTTCAAAGTACACTTTTTAGATAGATCTCCCTTGTCGCCTTCCTACCTAGCTTTTTCTCTTCTACCCTACCCCAGGACTGCAGCATCCATTCATTTGTCAACAACACTTTGGTTTATTTGTATGCTGACTACTGTGAATGAATGAGCAGGGGGTTCCTCAGCGTGCAGATTTCGTGTCCCTCAGATATGTACCCAGTAAGAGATTGCAAAATCATACAGTAATTGCTCTTATTTTTTTTTTTTTAGGGACTTCCAAAGTGTTTCCCATAACTGCTTTATTAATTTACATTCCCATCAACAGTATATAAGGATTTTGTCTCCATATCCTTGCCAGCACTTGGTATCTATTGTCTTTTCATTTTTAGTGCTATGAATCAAACCCAAGGCCTCATGCATATTAAGCATGTGCTTATCATGGAGCTGCCTTCCCAGCTCTAATAGGAATGAGATGATATCTCAGTGTGGTTTTAATTTACATTTCGATAATAATTAGGGATTTGAAAATTTTTGCTTTATCTAATAGACATTTATGTCTCCTGAGAAATGTCTAAGTAGGTGTTTTGCTTTTTATTTTAAATAGGATTTTCTTACTGTTGAATTATGTGTAACAAAGTTTTTCAGATCTTAATGTATTGCAGGTATGAACTCCTTATCAGGTATATAGTTGAAAATATTCTAATTCTGTAGGTTGTCTTTGTTGTTTGTTATGCAGAATCTTTTTAGGTTATTGTATTTCTACTTGTCTGTTGTTCTCTATGGTTTTGAAATCATGCCCCAAAGAAATTGCCCAAAACAGTGGCCTCAAACTCATGATGATCCTCCTGCTTCAGGCTGCCAAATTTGGGCATAACAGGTGTGTGCCACCACATCCAGTGAGACTTATTTTCATGTTTGAACTTATTTCTTGACTAGTCATGAATTCTTGATTAGCACTTTTTCCCAAGTTCTTTAAAAATTATCTTTTAATCATCTTCCAGCTTGCACCTGTTTTAGAAGAATCTGTAGCAATTCATAATCCTTATTCTTTTGCGTATAATATTTTCTTTCCTGCTCTGATTGTGACTGATTTTCAACAGTTTGATCATGATGCACTGTGGTCATTGTGGTGGATTGCTAACTCGTCATCAACTTGCTACATCCTGATGGAATGACCTAGCGTGGTGCTGGGTGTGGGAGGCCCACGTGAGAATTGTTACAGGCAGTATAAGAGGCAGAACTGGAGAAGCTGTTGGGAGTCTGTTAGGGAAGCTAATTGGGGAACTGTTGGCAGCTGCTTGTTCTCATAGGCTATTTATTCTGCTTGAGGATCTTGTCATGCTGGTTTTCCTGGTGAACGTGGTTGTTCTTGGTAGAGGGGCTTGGGACCGTGTTGTTGCTGAAAATACTATGGTTCACTTTGGGGCAGCTCTGTTCCTTGTCTTTTTTTTTTTTAAATTAATACATTGTACATAGTTATCTTCTTAGTGGTTATCCATAGTATAAGAAGTAGACAGGATATCCTGCCCAGACACCATTAGTACAAATCTTCTCATTAAGTTAAGCCAAAGTAGTTGTATATCTATCCTAACTATTCTGTATATACAAATACAAAATGGTCCTTCCTTTGTAGCCTCTTTTTTTGTTTTGACTTGTGAGAGATGGGTATTCTATTGGCATCTAAATACTATAGGTGCATGAATTCAGCAAAACAATCCAACGTGGTTCAGCAGTACACAATAGTAGTGGGTTGTCTGCAGAAGTTGTCGACTTGAGCCATTCACAGCTCAGTTTATTAATATGGCTTTACTTTTTATACGTCCTTTTTATACTTCTCTGCTGCATGGTTAAGACCAAGATAAAGCAAGACCTTTATAACAAAATGTAACTTTTGTTTCAGATAAGTTCAGTCATGTACCCTCAGGGTTTATCCTGTAACCCTGTACTGCACTTTGTAGATCCTATGTCAGTGTCAGCCATGTGGATGAGTCATGGCCATTGCTTGACCAAGTTGTTCTTTGTGGAAGCCTGAGGGAATGTTTTCTGTCCATGTGACTCTCCTTAGTCACACTATACATCATTGATCACATTCCTCTGTGGCCCCATAATCTCCTTGATCAGAAAATTTGGGGCACAACTGAGTTATAGGATGTTACTGTTTCTCATCTTGAACATCACTTGGTTCTGAGAGGAAGATAGTACACAGCTCATCCTTGTGGATAAGCTTGTCATATTGGCTTTCCTGATGGGAACTCAGCTTTCCTACTCATCAGAGGAGCTTGGGACCCCACTGTCAACATAAGAATGGCTGTGGTATCTTTTGGGGAGTTCTGGTTCTTATCAGAGTGTTTATTCCTGGTTCTAGTGAAGACCCTTAGCCTGCTACTACAGATCCTTCATTCCTGTGGTCCAGACTCTACCTTGCACCACTGACCTTTGGGACTTCTTAGCCCAGATCTATGAAGTGGGCCTGCATGAGAATTGTTGTGAGCTCTAGGCCACTAGTTGGACTTGTGGGAGGCATTGGAATGAGGTCTAGGTTTTCAGCTGACTGGTGCAGGATTTTAGGATCCAGACCCTCAGCTGGATTCTTTGGTCTTTAGTGTGTCGATGGGTTTCCTACACTCTTTGTATATGATTCTTTGGGTGATTCAGCATAAAATAATCTTGTAAAATGTACCCTGTATTATGTTGTTCCCCTTATAAAACTCCAAACCATCTTTTTATTTCATTTAATTGAAGAACAAGTAGCAATGAGACAGTTTCAAATCAAATTAGTAGGACAGATTCAACAATTAATACACTGCACATTGTTTTCATAGTGGCTTTTTGTTGTACAAGGTGCGTACATGATACTCTATCTACAAACACTATCAGAGCAGATGCCTCTAATCAATGAATTAAGAGAATGTAGCTGTATACCTATTTTTTTAAAGCTGAATGATATTACAGTTTCAATAATTAATACTTTTTACATTGTTATCTTCTTAGTGGTTATCCATAGTACAAGAAGAAGACAAGATATCCTGTCCAAACACTATTAGTGCAAATCTCTCTTCTCATAGAATTACTCAAAAGTACTGCATATTTATCCTAACTGTACTGTTCATACAAACACAGAATGGTTCTTCCTTTGTATCCCCCTTCTTTGTTTAGTCTTGTCAGAGATGGGCATTCCATTGTCATTCAATTATTATAGGTGCCTGAATTCAGTGAAACAATCCAACACAGTCCAGCAGTCCACAATAAATAGTGGATTATCCAAAGAAGTTGTTGACTAGAGCCATTTACAGCTCAGCTTATTATTATGGCCTTATTTTATATACCTCATTTTTTACTTTTCTGCTGGGTGGTTAAGACCAAGATAAAGCAAGACCTATATAACAAAAAATGTAACTTTTGTATCTGATGAGGCCATGACAGTCTTTTTCATAGTTCTTTTGTTTGGGATTCATTGAGCTTCTTAGACTGTAAATTTATATACAGTTTTCATCAAATTTGGAAACATGGGGCCATCATTCCTTTAACCTTTTTTTCCTAGTTCCTTCTTTCCTTCTTATAGGCCTCCAGTTGCATGTTAACCTGATTTCTATTTTACTACAAGTCTAGCTGTTTTCATATTTCTCCAGACTTTTTTCCCCTTTCATTGATTTTTGAGTGATTTTCTGTTTTTGTGCCTTAAAGCCATTCATTATTTTGTCTGTCTGCAGTGCCTAATCTTTTAGTTAACTATAAAATTTTGTTTTTGTTTTTATCTTTTTGAGACAGGGTCTCACTATGCAGTTCAAGCTGGCCTTAAGCTCACTTTGTAGCTCAGGCTGGTCTGGAACTCACAACAATCCTCCTGCCTCAGCCTCCTGAGTGCTGGGATTACAGGCCTGCGCCACCACACCCGGCTTTTAAGAATAAAATTTTGGTTTGAAATATTTTATTTCTCATCAGTAGAATCCCCAGCTGTCTTATTTTTGTCTTCCTTTGTTCATTTTTTATTGTCTTTTTTTTTTTTTTAAGTATAGGGTCTACAGGGTCTTACTACACAGATCAGACTCACAGTGAGCCTCCTGTTTGCAGCCTCCAGAGCGCTGTGATTACAGGAGCGGCCACCACGCCCAGTCTCCATCACTGTTTTAGACTGCTTCGGGGGCGGTGCTAGCACAGCATGCCGC